>JAQIUS010000243.1:0-84483 GCA_028639655.1 Colletotrichum sp. SAR 10_66
CCTTTCAAAGTCGCGACATTTCTGATTAGCCAGGCGGCCGGGACTTTGCAGTAGCCAATTCATGTCGTGGGGTCCTGTGGGGCTTCGGGGGGCCTTCCTGACAGTATTTTCGAGGAAGATTCCATTATAACGGTACTCCCCTCGTAGTTCGTCAGATGCAAAGGAAGATGAAGACAGCTATTTCGTCCAGTTCTATCCGCCGTACTCAACGGGATCTGCCGACCAACAGACGCAGATTAGTAACAAAGCTGATGATTGAAGAGAAGAAGAAAATGAAAAAGAAAAGAAACTAATACATAAGTATAGACCTACTAGTGCAGCTGAGCTGACGGGTGTTCACGGTGGGCAGATTCGCATCTCGGCCACTATCTGGCCGCATGTGCTCTCCGATTTGCAGTCTCTGTCCCAAAGCTCAGCCTCCCGTGCGGACTGGCCGACTCTAGACTCTAGCAGCTCAGAGTCTCCGCTGCGCTACTTTTAGTCTTTTGGCTTTTTGGCCATGCTTCTACAACAGGGCCTCGCTCTCATTAATGAGTTCGTTAGTTTACTAACCTCTTCACACTCAGCTGAACCTTGCGGCTGCCTGTGACATCGAAGAACGGAACGCAAATGCACGATGGAACGCGCCAGCGACCCTTCCACAATCAGTGAACAAGACGGGGAGTTCTTATACGCCACTGGAGAAATGGCAGTACAAGATACACACAAAAGACTAGGATGTTGCACCTTTTAACCTTCTAAAAGCGAAGAACGCCTGATCTCCCAACTAAGGTACCAGAGCGGCGGAGATTGGGTTCGAGATCAAGCCGATGAGGTACTGGACAGGCATGTTAAGATGCAGCGGCAAGGTCGATGTTCTTCCTGTTCGCGCATCTCGCCAAGATGCTATACCATCTGAATCGCTCACAATCAAGCCAATGGAATATAGTTTTCGCAACACCTAGCCCTATCTTCTCCGACCTAGACCCGTTAGCAATGACGAGACAAACGCCCTGGTAGATGGTCTCTGCGACAGGATCATACGTCAGGCTGCCAGCCAAAGTGGAAAGAGGACGATGTTTGCGCCGCAAGGAGGGCGCTGTGGGCTGGGACCCGAAACCATCCAGAGAGATGACTAGATGACCGGCATACTAGCAGTTCCGGTTCCTGGGGAACGCCTACGTTGATCAACGCATCGATAGCGAAGCTATGAATGGGTCCTTGGCGGAGGTATATTTTGAAATAACCTAGGAACGCTTGTGGCGGTCGGCAACCAGTGTCGAGAGACCAATAGGATAGATGGTATAATTACTCACCACTGAGCCTGAAATACGCTTTCGTGGAAACTCCTTTTATTACATGGCCAGATCCAGTGATCAAACGTTATTCATACCCTCATGGTGCATCCTTCGAGATATATCGAGTTCGTTCCGGCTCCAACTCCCTTTGTTCCCTCTGTAGACACAAAGCTACTCGCTTGCCGATACCTATGCTTTCATCTAGTAGCTAACATTCCCGTTCCATCGTGACACCCATAGTACTCAAAGGCCTGCTGCCCTGCCTCCAAAACAAGCACTTCATGAAACAAACTCAGACTCATCTTGTCCCCAAGTCGTTTTGCGTACTTGGCAAACTCCCCAAAGATGGCGAGGTGCGTCCTATGCTCTCTGCTCCAGCTCTCTAAGGAGCTGAGGTTGTCAAAATATGCAAGACAAAAGGTGCGATCCGTGCCACCCTCTGCCGTGACCGGGTTCACTACCTCCATGAAGCGACAACTGATACAGCCGACCTCATCACCGTGGTCACGTAAGAAGTCCATGCCTCTGGTCAGGGGTGGCTGCATAGAGTCGAGATAGATCTGGCGTTCTTCGGGGAGAGCGGCTGACCAGTCTTGACCCGACCGGATGACGCAGAGATTCCTCTTGCCTTGAATCCGCACTCTCTTTGACTTGGCAGCGCCATTCGTGGCAGAATCCCCATTCTTGACAGTCTCAGTGTCCCCAAGAAGTTCGTCCGTCTGTGATATAGGAAGGCGGTCGCGCATGCTCCCCCAGTAAACATGTTCTTGTATGGGACCGGTGATGCTCTCTCTCAGGTTCCCCGCACCTTCAGGTAGCTGCGTCGAAAATACTGTTTCAAGGCGATCGATCGTCGGGTAAAAGACCTCAAGAAACCAGCCATTGTTGTCAGGCGTGAGATTATCCCACCAATTGTGGAATCCGCTTGTGTTTGACCATTCTTGGTAGGCTGACTTGCTAGGCCAGTAGGCAAACACGGCGAGGTTGTAGAAGCCGCGGTTGTCGGTTACTGCTGCGACCTCGTGAAAGCCAGGACGTGATTCTGGAGTGGGTGAATCGGAGGTAATGAATTCGGATATTGTTCTCAAGGCTGAACCATCGCGCTTCATGTTTGGTTCATATTGCGCACCGATGACTGCCATGACGAGGTCTTTCGTGTCTTTTGGGAATCTCGATGTGTACAGCTCGAACGGAGGCTTGAAGCCTGGCGGAGCTCTCGCCGGCACCGTGCGATCCTTTCGCAGCCATTCTGGAATGGCGGACTCGAGCTCTGTCATCGTAAAGTTTTGGAACAAGTGAAAGGACGTGCTCGAAAAGGTGCACGAAAGCTGGGGAAGGATGACTCGGGGTGATATCCAAACGTAACAATTACCACATCATGTCCTGCAGCAACCCCAGTCCGGACTTTTTATAAACTGCCGGCATCTACCAAGAAGCGCCCAGTTCATCCGAAGACGATCTGTGACACCTTCAAAACCAAGGTTTGCAACTAGCTGATATTGATTCGATGATACCGGGCGTACCGGGTCCTCGGTGCCGGAGCGAGAGCGAATCACGATCGGCGATAAGTACCCCGCACGGAGACTGACGTCCGCGTCAGCGGGGCCGATAGGGTAATGCTCTTCCGGCCCGGACCCACGTCGATAATGCGAGGTCCGGCATGCGTTAGCCAGGGTTTGGCCTGTGTTGGCTGGTTTGGGGAAGTGGAGGCCTGTTTAGTTTAGCCCAAAGGGTTTTGCTGATCCATCACGGATCCTCCATGTAGTCGATAGGGTAATGGTCAACCGGCAGAATCAGATGATATGTATTTGGGGGTTTATCGCCACGCGTGTGATACGCGGGAAGAAGCATCAACGACAAAGGATAGGATAATGCTGTACCGATGTAAAACATGATAAACCCCCTGGTGCATCATGAAGATGATGAGGAGAAAGAGGAGAAGAAGGATCATCGACTTTCATACTTAAGCACGCCTCTTTCACGATGAGTTCAACATCAGACGAAGCATCAGCACTCACAGATTCCCAAGACTCCTCCTACCTCTCCATTCGCCTGAAGAACTCAGAGAACCTACCACCTCCTCCATCCAAAACAACCTCTTCAAAGACCAAGATGGCCCCCAAGCTCAAGATCGCTGCTATCCAAGCCGAGCCTGCCTGGCAGGACCTCGAGGGCGGTGTCAACAAGTCCATCGCTCTTATTGAGAAGGCCGCCAGCGAGGGCGCCAACGTTGTCGGTTTCCCTGAGGTCTTCATCCCCGGATATCCTTGGTAAGTAGTCGCAAGACATGATTCCTCTACACGAAGTCAACAATCGACTAACATGCGCCGGGAAAGGAGCATCTGGGCCAAGTCCCCCACCGACAATGCCGCCTTCATGGATGAGTACTTCCGCAACTCGCTTGTGAAGGACTCGGATGAGATGAAGCGCATCTGCGCAGCTGTCAAGGAAGCTGGTGTCTTCGTCGTTCTTGGTTACAGTGAGAGATACAAGAACACTCTCTACATCGCACAGGTATGCTCTCCACGCCGCGGCCATAATACCACCCACATTACTCACAAGCTTCAGTCATTCATCGATGAGAACGGTGTCATCGTCCACCACCGCCGCAAGATCAAGCCCACCCACGTCGAGCGCGCCTACTGGGGCGACGGCCAGGGCGAGTCCCTCCAGACCGTCGTTCCCAGCACCGTGCACCCCGACGTCCGCATCGGCGGCCTCAACTGCTGGGAGCACACGCAGACCATGCTCCGCTACTACGAGTACGAGCAGAACGTCGACCTGCACGTCGCCAGCTGGCCTCTCATCTGGCCTCAGCCCAACGACAAGGACGGCAACCCGGACCCCAACTGGCCCGGCCACATCACCGACGAGATGTCCCTGCGCTTCTCCCAGATCGTCGCGCTCGAGGGCGCCTGTTTCGTCATGGTCTGCACGCAGATCTGCAAGGACGAGTCGGCTGCGCGCTGCCGCATCGACGACTTTGGATACGCCAACAACCACCCCACGCACGGCGGCGGCTTCAGCATGATCTACTCTCCCTGGGGCCAGGAGCTCGCCACGCGTCTGCCGCCCAATGAGGAGGGCATCCTCTACGCCGAGGTCGATCTTGCTGAGAAGGCCAAGGCGAAGCAGAACCTGGACATTGTCGGTCACTACTGTCGCCCTGACCAGCTGAGTCTGCGAGTCAACAAGTACCCCGCCAGACCTGTCCACTACGCGGCTGACCCCTGAGTGCGATGAATCCCTTGCAAGGGAGGGGATGACGGAGATCCTTTTGAAATGTCTTAAATCCAGCCGCTTGGAATATTGGAGACGCTAGGCTGTGTTTTTCGTTAGAGTTCGACTAGGCACTGTTAGTGGATATGCGGGGAAAGATAACTCAGCACTGATTGATTCGTCGGAGTGGGGGGTTTCAGGTAGTGATAATTTCTGTTATTAGGCGCTCATGACACAACGCGGACACTCATCTGAACTTAGTCTTCTACACCTCGGTGAAGTGACTTTTTTTGAATGCCCAGCCCTGCCCAGCCTCGACGACGCCCTCCGAGAGCCTCACGATTCGCAGATAAGGCGCGATAAGACAACATGTCTGAGCCGACCGCTTCTGCGCCGCAGCCTGAGGGGAAGAAGAGGCAGCGGGTCTCAATCGCGTGTCTTGCGTGTCGGGGGAGGCGGATGCGCGTAAGTTGTGGACACATGAGCGCAGCCCCACGGAGTTCTCCGATGAGATCCGAATGAGTCGCTAATGAGATATTGCGATAATAGTGTGATGGACAACAACCGATTTGCGGATCTTGTGTGAGAAGAGGGACTCAGTGTGAATTTCAGCATGCGGAAAATAAGCGCAGGTCGGGTTCCTCCCTTGAGTGAAAGAAGGCGCCAAGACCGCGACTGTTGACGATGAGATAGGCCACCGAGCAAAAAATATGTCGAATCCCTTCAAGCACGGATCAGACTATTAGAGGCTCAGGTCGTGTCACTGGGGTCGCAGCCGCCGATGACGCTACCCGAGACACAGTCGATTGAGCCCGAAGGAGCCGAACTCGATGAGAGCACTGGGGACGAACAGGACCCCCTCGCAGAACTTACGGGTCTAGTAGGACGTCTTAACGTGATTGAAGACGGCCAGGTACACTATTTTGGATCACAAAGCTCATACAACCTCGTCCGAGAACCCATCCGCGAAGCCGATCCTCACGAGCCGTCTCTCCGCCTGCAAAGACAGGGCATTGCGGCCGCCGCGCAGTTAGGAAAACTGGTGACAATATCCGACGACATGCAAAATCACCTACTCGACATTTACTGGCGATGGCAGAATCCATGGAATTACGTCATTCACAAAGGAACGTTTTTGAGGAGTTTCAAAGGCGAGGATGGGGGGAAATACTGCTCACCCCTACTGCTCTCCGCCATCTTCGCCATTTCGGCGCGATACTCGGATCGCCCGGAGCTACGCTCAGACCCAAACGACCCGAACACCGCTGGCGATGCATTTTGCGAGCATGCTAAAATATTGTTACTGTATGAGAGCGAGGCGCCTACGATCACGACCGTTCAAGCTGCGTGCCTCTTGGCTCTCCGGATTATGTCAGATGGCAAGGAGGCTCTCGGATGGCTTTACTCAGGTAAGTACACTGACGGTTTAGGAGTTGCCTGGATTTGCTGACAGCGTTCCTAGGAAATGCGACCAGAATGGCTCATAATCTTGGCTTAAATCTTGATTGTTCAAAATTTGTGACTTCCGGGTTGTTGTCCGAGGATGAAGCCGATACGAGAAAGGTGACGTGGTGGGGATGTTACGTCGTGGATAAGTAAGCGAGCCGCTCGTCAAAAAGATCAGTGATGGAAGTCGTTTATGGAGGAAATACTGACTCCAACCTATGTAGGCTTTTCTCACTTGGGTTGGGCAGACCAAGCAGCACACCAAAGTCAAGCATCACTTGCCCAAAGCCTAGCATCGATAACGAAGAGGAGTACACGCCTTGGAAACCGACGCCTGGCGGGGCCTTTGATGACAGCACTCTTGGCGTTCACTCTCATATCTCATCGACAGCTCACCATGTCTCGGAAACTTATACAATTGCGTGTGAGGCCATGGACATGATGTAAGACCCTCACTTCACAGCCGAGTTTTCTTCATATTAACAATTGTAAGATACGCGATCAACAGCAAACTCTCACCAAGAGAAATTGAGGACATCGTTACAAAGGCCGATGTCGAGTTACAGTCACACTATCGAGCACTACCTAGCTACCTCCGCCTACCTTCTTCCCCCAAAGTACCGATGCTGCCACACATTTGCTTGTTTCAGTGAGTATCGCCTTGTGTCATCTGCGATTCCTCTTATTATTGAAGCTAATGGACCTGTTTAGCATACAATACCATGCCCACTTAATTCTCTTGCACAGACCCTTGATGAGGAAGAGAAAATCAAGGCGTTCTGTGAGCAAGAGCGCATCATCACCGGAAGATACAAGCAGCCTGGCCGACGACGAATACGCAAACGAGCATATGGCCACGTGTCGCCATTCAGCGGCAGAAATTGCAAGACTGCTGAGGGTTTACAAGCAGCAATACACTCTGGTGAGTTTCTCACACTCCGTCAAAGTTCCTGCCCGTTGGATGAGTAGGACCCAACTGATAATTATCGACTAGCGTCGTATACCGATCGCAGCTGTTCATCTATGCTTCTCAGCAGTTATCATCCATCTCATCGATGCTCGACCATCAAACCCCAAGAGGCAACTGGCGATCCACCACTTGCAGACGTGCATCGATGCCCTCAGGGATCTGAGGACGGCGTGGTGTGCCTGGAGTGACCGAGCACTCCGAGCGATTCAGTTACTTGCAAGAGAGTGGTACCACTGCGACGACGTGTCGCAATTACAGCATGTCAACAATCCTAACAGAGGAGCCCGTGAGGCGGGCTACGTTAGTTTGGGCGATTTGGCTATGAGTGCGGGAGGGGGCGCAGCAGGCGGCCAGCTCATGGGACCTCCGGTTGCTTCACCAGGCGCTACTATTGAGAGCACGATGGGGAACACAGGTCGAGAGCAGGCTGTGGCGGAGGGAGACCCGCTGGCCTTTCTGTTCGATGCCAGTATGCCAGATCAGTACACCGATACGCTGGTCAGAGAGTGGCTTGCAGAGAGCGGGTACGATGATATGCTGAATATGGGCAACCAGTAAACAGACTGGCGGCCCCGAAAAATAAAAAATAATGATTCCTGGTCTGGCGTGAGGGGTTCAACACCCCAATGCCGCCGATCGAATATTCTCAAGCCTGGAATGTCCACGTGCAGGGTACGACGCGTGAGATACTGTGTTTAGATCTCATCAGGCAGCCAACGTGGGCGTTGAATGAAAATGTGATACCTAACGCGGACGTCATCAGTCTAGCGCGCTGCGGGAGTCCAGACTCCTTGCGTTAAATCGCTCAGCCGAGCCTGTCATCGCAGAGAGTCCTCGCAGGGGATGAGAGAGTCCTGGTGAGACCCGCTGCGCGGCCGTTCAGCTCTGCACCAAAGTGGTAAATATTGGGGCGATCATTTCTTGGCGGCATACTGCAGGAGGACTCCTCGGAAAGGCTCTCTCGTCTCGCTTTCGATGAGTTGCTATTGGCTAACTAGATTTCAGAGGCTGCAAGCCATCGGACTCCAACCTTTTTTGAGTCGCCAGTGATAGTATACAGCAGCGTTGCCGGAATGCTAGGTTTGGGTATTTATCAGCGACCTTAGCACCCTAAACTTGGGATGCTTTGTATCCTTACCTTCACCCACTTTCTCTCCTGTTACTGAACACAACCCAGCAAGATTTCGAGAGGCTTGCGAGTCTCTTCAGCAACTCTATCACCTGGGCTTTCCCGGGTGAACTTTTATCTACTCTGAGAAGGGTCGCCGTACCCCTCAAGCGGCGGCCCTTTGAACCCTTTCAATCGACCCACCAAGTTGGTGTGCTTTTGTCACCCAACAAGACTTCATCAACTTTAACGACAACACCTCCCAAACCGTATCTCCAACCCTCTACCAACGACCACATGTCCCTTCAAGTACAGACGGAGCTTCCCGCGACCAAGCCTCTTCTCACTTCTTGCATGGATTCCCTCACCTCGATCTTACATCGCCACTCTTTCAATGGAGTTTAGATACCTATCTCAACTCGGAAGATAATTTCGGCCTTGACCCAACCAACGAAGTCTCGGAAGCCGATTTTCAATATCTACTTCAACCAATACAACTTTCAGCTTCGGGGAGCGACTATTTCGCTGCAAACCACACATCTCCAGCCTCGGGACGCGACCATCTCGCTATAAACGACCCACATTCAACTTCGGGACGCGAGTATTTCGCTATAATTCACCCACCTCCAACTTTGGGAAGCGACCATTTCGCTATAAATTCCCCAACATTTCGGGTCGCGCCATTCGCGACCTTGACCCCCGATTCAACAGATCCAGCGACTTCCATCTACCAGTCGCCAACAGAAACGCGACTAATTCGCAAACACAAATGCCAAGAACCTGGCTGTCGGTACTCCACCAACTCCCGAAAGGATCTGATCAAGCATCACCGCAAGCACAAGCCGCTGGCCCAACATGAACGCCCCCGGTGCCCTCATAGCGGCTGCGGGAAGACTTTCACTAGAGAAGACAACCGTAAGCGACACATTCGAAAGAGTTGTCGTTATCGATCGCACAACAAATGAATCCGTAGTGCGATGCTGAGTTCTTCAGTGAGCTTTTCCCGTGACCGACGGGTTCCATCCAGCTAAGGTGCTAACAGAAACGCAGTTGCAGCCCGCAAAGAAAACATCACCACTTGTTCAAACAAAATAGAACGACAGCGAGCTTGAGATCGACGCATACGGCTATTATGTGGCACAACAAACTGTTCCAGAAAAGGAAGCAACGCCACAATTTCTTTGCCCAAATATGGCAACTACATCAAATCTAAGCCAAAAAAGGTTAACAATAATTAGCCGAGACACATCACAGCTCATCAAAAGCGATACACCGGATGTTGAGCTTCCTTACCTTCTTATACTGAGCTGAGACTGGTCGCAAAGCCCTTGGCTTGGAGTTTCAATGAGGTATAAGCTGGATAAGGGTACTTTCTCAGACAAGAGTGTTGAAAACGGTAAAACTTACCAGGCTCTCTTGGATCGCGTCGTGGAGCGTTGAAACACCGAACATTACTGCCGCTCAAGTAGATTGCTGAGACTGTTACGTTGTATGTGTCAATCGCCATTATTCAAATGGCTACACCAGAGAATACTTTGAATGAATCAGGCTGATCGGCCGATATTCTCTCGTCAAGATCAATTCACTTTGTGATGCCTGAACCGATTCTATTAAAACATGCATTGCTGTCATTTCATAGTCACCAGTTCAATATTAGTGAACTTGTATCACTTTTCAATGCTGATTGAGGCATGCGTTGTTGGACATCTAAACTTTAAGATAAGACAACTACCTAGCCTCTCTTTGAATGATTGATTTCACCTAACAGATCTACCTACATCACTCCAATATTTAGAAAAGTGACGTGCAGAGTTTCTTTCTTGAAACATCTCCTCAAACCTCTCATCACGGCGAAAGCTCCCCAGGCAGTGGCTAGCGCATCATCGACACCAGTGAGCGAGAATTGATAACTGAGAGTTGCGGTATCAGCCTTAGACAGATGGATTTCGTGTCACGGGAACAGAGAGTAGCTTGCGGCAAGTGTCCGGAGACAAAGGTCACGCCGGCTCACTGTTATCAGCAGAATGCGACAGTGGCGATCACGGTTCTCCGAAGGTTGGGCTGGCGGAAGACGTCCACCCATGCTGAAGATTCCTGATCCACCCGTGCGGCCTTTTCCATGTCGAAGGCCCTCTTCATCACTTTGAGGTGTTCCTCGGGCTCGTGTCTATCATCCTTGAAGGCACGAAGTGCTGCCATGGTCTTCTCTCTTGTCCTTGCATAAGGAGCCAGGATGAAGAGAGCGAAACTGACGGCAATGTTCAAAAGGAGTAAGATGTACATCGGCCAGTACCCCATAGTCCGCGTCTGATACCGTGGATATTAAGAAAAGACTGCAGACATCTTTCTGGACAGGTTCGAGAGGGTCTACGTAGAGCTAGAGACCGCTCGCGATGGGGTAGGAATCATAGAGCTGGCCCGCGCGTCGCAAATTAAGGGCTCTACGATGCCTTTCAGCTAGATCGAGTCCACAAATAGGCCTGTATTTAGAGTCATACTGAGCGGAGGTCCTCCTAATGAACAGAGGCATCCAGCGTGAATGAATCTCTTGTGACTGAATACCTTACAGATAACCTTGTCAAGCCGATGCAGCCACAGCCCACAAGCAAATAATATCTAGTGCACAGGGGACTCATACGGTTGACAGGGTGCAGTTGTTGCGCACAAGACATAACGAGCTGCTCTTGGAGAAATACCTAATTACGGATACGTCCCGGCGAGACAGGAGTGCCCGGGACCATCGGAACTGTCGATCTGACGATGTTCGTGGTTGACGCATGTCGGGTCCATCGGGCCACCCCGCATGATCCCGCGTAGCCCCGTGCCGCCACGCAGAGCTACAATCTTCTCACTACTCACCCGTTGGATATCCGTACATGACTGCGTCTAAGTAGGCGAAAGCTGAAACAAGGTCTCTCTTCGCAAAACATTCCCAAAACACTAGTGTACCTTGAAATTTCCCCAGTGGCACCGGCCAACTACAGATAGGGGACCGGAGTCTCTCCGTCCCTCCCCGGAACCTCTCTTCCCGGCTTGCCCGCCAACAGACGCTCGCCAGCGCAAATCTCCCCGATAGTTGTACATGTGACCAAGACATTGTGGTCCATTTCCTGTCTATCCTTGATGGTCCAATTTCTTGATTGAGTCCACGCTCCAGTTACATTGGCGTAAAGTTATATCGCAAGCACCCAACGTCAATGTACCCACCCCGGCCCTCATTGCCCGTACCTAAACACATTGTTAGTCGTGAAATCCCAGACCGGAACCGACTTTACTTCTACTCACAGCTCTTCCAGTTCTCCACGAACAAGTTCTCACAGGGGGTTGTGTGAACCTTGGGCTTCTCGCCTAAAGGGTCTCCACAATCAATGGCCTCGACGGTTGACACGCAATCTGATCTCCAGCTAATCTCCATCTCATATCTGATACCGCCCTCGGTAGGATATCCTTTTCTAGTCAGTGAATCTGCCGACATCGATGCTTTACCTACAACACATGTCGAACAGGCCCTCTTTGCAGCAAGCAATACATATCGTTCTTGTATGGCAAATTGACCGGTGTAGATGCTCGCGTCGTGGCACTTGCGCTCGCCAAGCGCAACTGGCGTCTGCGGCATCTCTGTGTGGGTCGGCACGGGATCGGGCGATTTCGAAATGACAGTAGATAGAGTGGTCTGGAAGACCGTAGTCTTGGAAGGCAGGTCGGGTAAGACGCAGACACATTTCCCGTCGACGCAGCCGTTGGTCTGAGGTGCACTGCAGGTGACTCCAGGGGCACACTTGTCGGCTGTTCTCTCAGTGCAGACAAAACTCGTGGGTGCTGGTAGGTCGGGAAGAACACAGACGCACTTGCCATCGACGCAGCCGTTCACCTTGGGCCTACTACAAACGACGCCCGGAGCGCACTTGTCAGCAGTCTCCTCGGTGCAGACGAAGGTCGTGGGAGTGGCGCTGAGCGTTGCTGTGGTTGGCTGAGTGCTTGTGGAAGCCGGTGATGCTGTTGGGGAGGTTCCAGGGACGCATTGGCCAGTCAACACCTCTTGAGTCTCCTGTCGTCGAAGTTTTGGCACATTCGGAGATCTTGGAATATACCGGCAAAATCCTTCCTCTTTGAGCTTAGTGACGGAGGCCCCGTTCCAAATTCCCAAGGCACGATTCAGGCTTTGGGGCGATCGCACCCAACCATTATTGATGATATAACTCTTCAGACCGGCTGGGCTCATATCAGGAGCCCTACCCTTGGCATCATGGCCGAGTCGACCGACTTGGTGAAGCCTTAGGAAGTATGCACCAAGCCCTGCGATGTAGGCGGTTGCTACAAACATTGTTCTGTCAGCTTTATATAGAGGACAGAGGTCCTAAGAATTTGTCTTGTACTCACCATCCGATGTGCCTGTAGATCCCTTATAGCTTCCCTTTCCAGTGACCCGGCCACCAGCTTCGTCTTCATCAGGCTGGAATGGAAGGTCATCAGAGACGCCCCATTTGCTCTTATCTCCCTCTGCAACCACCACGTCGGCCCCGGGAGCATATATATGGGGAAGGCCGACTTCTGGAGCAGATCCAGTTTTCCACCACCTCTCTCCAGACTCTGGATGAGCAGCTCCTGCGACGAGCAACTCAGGAATGTGAAGCCAGTCATCTTTGAGACTAGGATCCATATCATCGGGCGCTCGCTCAGCTGCAAACGCCGCGGGCCATGCGTTGATCTGGAATACTGTATTTTAGTAAATTTCATCCAACGTAAAATGTGGAAACTTACCAGTCCTTTATTACCAGCGCCTGTGACCACCAGAAACCCTTTGTTGATGAGACTTGTCAGAGTGCGATGCATATTCGTCCTGTAAAGTCCAAATTGTGCTCGTTCAGATTCCATATTGGTTGTTCCTTCAATGGCGCTATTCCGAAGCCGCTTCCCATGAAACATTTCAAACGTATAGCCCCAGGAAAGTGAAAGAACAGCTCTTGTTGTGTCGCTGTTATCCGGTATTGCTTCGTCAATCATAAACAACCCAGCGAGGTAGTCTTCCGGAGAGGCACCACCACCCGCGGGCATTTTCCGTGGAACCCGAACGATGATTGGCTTCACCCTTTTTGCGATGCCAATGTCCTTTCCAGCCAACAAGCTAAGCATTGCTGTTCCATGGGCGTCACATTTCGTTTCGCAGAATCCGCTCGCCGGGGTGTGGGCATCATCACGGCGCTGCTCGCCATCGAAATCGTTGCCGACAAACATGAACTCTGTTTTCGCGGCCACGTTGTCACCCTGCGTAAATTGCTTGATTCGTCAGTCAGAATATAACCATTTGATTCGCTTGAAAGAATGGGGTGCTCACATGATGATCCAATTGCGCTCCAGAGTCTACCATGTAGACAGGGATATCTTCTCCGGCACTATCATCAAAGTAATAATGTTCCGTAAAGGTCTTTTCCGACGATCCCTCGTTAGCCGAAATGTAAGCCATCTGCTTTCTAAAGTTCGTCAGTACGATAGGTGGTTCTTTGTCGAGGTAGTTACGCTGATATCTCCAATTTGTCGCCTCGCTCGTTGGACTCTCGCAGTCCGAAGAGCACTCTCGGTACACTGCGACAATCTGTCGAGTAACTTAGCACGCTTACACAACTATTGGTTTAGTCTTTGCTTACATTTGGTATGCGCTTCACCTCCTCCGCAATTTCTGAATCTAGAGGAACCCTCCAGAAGGCGACCCCAACGCTTTTCGATCCTGTTTCCTGGACTTCTGTGTTCAGTGGTAGTAGTCTCCGTATTTCAGAGAGTATGGCGGCTATCTGGTCGGTACTGATACCATCTCGTGGCCAAACAATGTAGTTCGCTGTCGACAGACATGCGGGAGGTCCACCTTCAACTATCTGTCGACGGCCAACTCCAGTGGGCGCTGGAGTGCAAGAAATTGTGGTTGTAGTTGCTGTCATGTCACAACCCGTTTTGGGCAGTTTTGTCTTCGTTGAACAGGCTGCCGTTCCGCTTCCACTACAAGTGACAACAATGTCAGTAGCAGTTGCAGTCTCACATTCCGCCGTCTTCGTTACGGTTGCTTCATGGGTGGAATCTGCAACGAGGCAACCGCGCATTTCGGCACACGTAGAAGTTGGTGCGCTAGTCGTCAAAGTTGTGAGCTGTCCCTCTACCGTCGATACGACTACTGGCGTTGTTGTAGCGCAGAGGGACGCCGTCTTCGTCTCACACTTCGTGGGCTCCGGCTCGGAAGGAAACGTAGGAACGTGATCTTGACCAATACTAGTGGGTGAAATGGTGTTGTCAGATATTGATACTTGAGTCGCTGTATTGGAACTCCGTGAGACCTACGTGAACTTAGGCCACGGCGGTAACTCTCCGTTGATCACAATCGATTCGGGAAGCTTGATGATCTGATCAAGCTTCAAATTCCTGACGTCCAATTAGCGTCATTGCGTAACCGAAACCGAGACTAGTTCATACGGAGGATATATTCCTGGTGGTAGAATCAACTTCCACCCAAGGATGTTGATGTCGTCGAAACGAATGCAAATCTTTCAAGAGAGAATCAAGTCAATTAAAAGGTAGAACTTTGTCACGATATATAAATTTTGGTTTTGAACCTACCGAGAAGAACCATAGATCACATGGAATCACAGAGCTGTCTTCGTCTTCTGAGCGCTCTGGTTTTTTCACACTGATTTCGACAGGCGTTATCAGAGCTTGGGGGGGCCATGTCGTGAAAGTGACGAAGTCTGTAGTAAGCGATGTTCCAGTAGAAGATGGCCCTTCGGATGGGTCGACTATAGTGATGGTTGGTGGTCCTCCAGACACGAGGGTGATGGTTCGACCTTTCGTGGTCATGGTGCTATCGAGGGATATCGGTGGAAGATGCAATATTTCCGTCCCAATGATAGCAATGACAGATCCTGTCGAATTCGATCCTGGATTCGTCGGCGACAAGGATGCCTGTGATGTTGATGATGGGTTGGCGGCGGGGCCTGTAGTCTTGGGCGGCGTTGAAGCTGTTGATTGCGGTGCTGTCGGTGCATGGGTTGTATAGAATGTATTTGGCGAGGTTGGAGTCGAGGTTCCATCAGCAGCAGATCTTGATCTAGGCGTGGGACTGAGAGAAAACGGTGGCAAGAGGGTAAAGGTTGAGTCCAAGGTGACCATTGTCGTCACTGCTGAGACTGGGGGTAGGGTAGCGGTTTCGGATCCAATCACCACAAAAGTTGGGTATGGCATCGTGGAATCTCCCCCGACAGGCGGTGTAATAGTGAAAGTGTGGCCAACGGTGATGAGAGTTGTTGGCGAGGTTACCTCGGGGACAGTCACAGTTTCGGTTCCAATGATGATGATAGGCCCGGCTTTTGAAGTGACATCAGGCAACCCTGTAGATGTCAGGGAATTAGGTGGAATTGCCATGGTCTCAGTGGTACCCTCGTAGCTTGTGCTAGTTGACGAAAGTGCTCCACTGCTAAGTTCTGTGTGTGTTAAAGTGGGCGTCATGTTGTTCACCGTAGACGACATAATCGTCGATTCCGGAGGAGAACCTGAGTGAATGGTTGTCACAGTGCTCGGCTGCGCTTCTGAGGAGTGGGAGCTGGCGCCAGTGATGTGGATTGGCTGGCCTGGGGAATGTGTAGGCTCAGCCACGTAAGTGGTGGACGCATCGTATTGCGAGGAGAGTCCCAAGGTTGTAGGGGATGGATCGCCGGGGTCATCGGGATTTGGCACGGGGGGGAGGATTTGACCATCGGGCCCAGTGCAGCTGAAGTCAGCGTTGCAGGTGAAAGTATTGTCAGGACAGCACCCAAATCCACAACAAATCGTCCCTGTGACAACTTTAGTTAGACGGGATTATGGATTAGGAGCTAAGGAACGGTGCAAACCTGGTCCACAGAGATTATGCTTTGAACTGGGGGTCTCGCAACAAGTGTCCCTGTCTGTGCCGCAGCGGTCCTGACACCAGTACTGTCCATCAGCGCATTCTTGTGACCTGACAAGAAAAGCACTGAGAGACAGTGCCAGGAAGTAGAAAATGAGTCTTCGGTCTTGACCTTGCCACATGTTGGTACAAGCCTAAGAAGGTGTGGCAGTGGTTGTACACGAGTTGAATTTTGTTGAGTGGGCAAGTCGAACAGGGTATGAAGAGAGTGTTTGCAATGTTTGGCTCGATGTTTGACTTGGTGACAGAATGAATTTCGACGGGTTCTTATAAAACACCAAATGCCATCAAATCTGTCCAACAACTTCGGCCCCCGTGTTGGCCATTTGATCATTTCATGGTTCTGAGACTAGCTGAAGCCCAACTAAGACGCTGGTAATTTGCCAATGCTCGCGCCATTTTCGAAAACGAGGAAATGCTCCGTGGGGGCATGGCGGTCTTTCAGCCAACACTCGCCCCCAGTTTTGGCATCACGAGTGGCCGACTGCTGTTGGTTTGACTGACACCAAAATAGCTGAGTGCATGGTATTCGGGGGCGGGAGTCATGCAATGCGACTGGGTCACAATTTCACCGTGTGAACACAAGGCCAAGGTAATTAAATGACAACGATGGATATTGTACATGCAGGTCACTCGGGGATTGATGGATTTCCCTTGAAACCCCCGTGAGAAGATGCAATGTATCGCTGCCTTACCCTGTTGGTAGTCACGGGGAAGCAATCTATTTCTACACAGAAAGAAAGGTGTAGCTGCAGAGCTCGTTCCTAATGGCTAGCTTGGAGGCGCTTGCTTCCCATTAATCGAATTGTCATACAACCCGTAGGTACAGATCCGGATTAGACCTAGAATCACGAACAAGCTGGCAGAGTATTCAGTTGAACTCCGATTGGATTTGGTCATCAATTTCCCTGTAGGTATGCTCTATCATAGCATCTTATGTGCAATAAATGCCTCACATCCTTTCGTTTCTGTGCCCACAGCCTAAGTTCTCATTGGTCGTCTCAGTCTCCGTGGCAAAGGGATGCCAATTTCGTCGCCAGGATAGTCGGAAAACCAGTTTGGGCGTTCCACCAAACGGACCTATTCGTTGTGGGTTCAACACACCCTTGAACAAACAGGCTAGAATTCGTACCTCTAGTAGGTCCTGTACCTTTGGAATCTCATCTTCACGAAGCTCAACGCGCCAATAGGTAATTCCAGACGGAAGTTCGGTTCGGTATGAGGGCTCAACAAGAGAGCTGGAGCCAGTAATTGCAAGAAGTTTTTCCGAGGCACGACTGGCTGTTTCATGGCTACTCCAGCACTCGTCTGTGCCCCAAACAATATACTGCTTTTTGGTGGGATCTTTGGGCTCAGGGACTAGATTTATTGCGTCAGACCTCAAATCTTAAAGAATTCCAGGAGTACCATACTTTGACGGCGGTGATGTACCCGGCATGGATCACTTCCAATGCAGCCTCCAATCTTTGAGAGAATTAGTACCTGCGTCTTCAGCGCGAGTTCTTTGACAATACCTCTGGCCAGACGACGGCTTCGAGGCACTCTTTCTGCGTAAGATATACTCGCCAAAACAATAGTCCCACGTCCCTCGTTTCACGTACTTCTATTCCTGATGCATCTCCAATTTTTGAGAGGAACTTCTCGTATGCCCGTTCGTTCATTTGGACATCTCTGCTGCCGCCTGCCGGCATGATACAGTGCCACTTTCTATCATCGCATGTGCATCTCCAGACTTTCGCAATATAAGGCTCAACTTGGGAAAGAGGAGATGTGCTTCTCGAATCTGCAGATGGCAGAGATGCTGCAGACTCCAGCGGACATTGACTGGTGTTTTTTTGTCGAATCTTGTCCCTGTAGATGCTCCCCGACGATGAGGACGTGGTGATGCTGTACGTATTGGTAGGAATTGAACTATCACTTTTCCCTTTCGCTGTGACTGTATCATATTTCAGTAGGTACCTTATGTTCAATGAAGAACACAGTGCCGTTCGACTCACCCACAGCCTTTTTCAAATACCTAACACAGTCTCTGATCCTCCTCTTCAGGTTTTCGATGTGATTCATTGCTGAGAGCTTTGCTGGCGTATCTCAGTCAACGTTGTAAGAATACCTGGTGGTGTGAAAGCGTCAAGAAAGTGGCGTGATACTGTGTTAAAGACGAGACAAGAGTTGAAGACGCTCGGTCAGCTGTGGGCGGGACAGGGCAGCCTTCTGCCCTCGCAGGAGGAGAATGATCCGCTGCCCCCAATCGTCCGAAAAAGCTCTTCCGGCTGCAACGTACTTGGCTAAGACATTGATATCATGGGAACAAAGAAGTGGCACGTTTCAAAAAGTTATTACCATCGCGGGGAACAGTCGTGTCGTTGGTTGTAGCCGCTGACCCTCTTGGCCCTCCGATAGCCCCGCTGTATTCCAGCCCCCAACACCTCCTCTCCGCACCAAAATGGGCGGCCGAGACCATGCGATGCAGGTTTCCTCCATGTCGTTTTGTGAACGTCAGCTTCTGAGCACCAACAGCCGATGTTCACCGCCAGTCAACTTTCGGGGCATTCTCCTATTTGATCGCTGTGTTCTGCGCGGTATTTCTGCTAGCCCCCGCTTCCACAGCCGGGAATGCTTCCGAGATTGTTTGTCACAAACAGAGCAACCATATGGAACGACTTACCAACGACCAGCCAGTCAGAGGGAGGTCCAACAGCTCGCAACTGCGCCGGCCTCAGGTAATCTTGTTCCGAGGATCTCCAACCTCCCTGGATCCTAATTGGCCGTGGATGTGGCACTGGTAATGCAGTGATGATAGTTCCGATACTTCTGTATTTCGGAAATCGATCAGTCGTGCCACCGTCTGAATCGGGATCTGGATAACAAAAGATAAAGGTGGCAGATGCAAATTCTCTAGGTGGCCAGGATGTGTTCCCTAAAATTAGCTTGCGCATCATCAACTTTGTTCCTGAACCGTACGTTAAATTCCTGCAACACACTCCTCGGCTCCTCTCGAAAACCCCGGCGGACTACATGTCACTTCAAGCGAAGCGAGACGCAAGACCCAAATGCAGTAAATGGCTCTCATTGCCTTATCCTGACATGCTAGCTACGCCTAGAGCCGCCAGTCATACTCCCGCCGACCAAATCCACATCCCTTGGCATCCATCTAGGCTTGGATGGGTTTGGTGCCCTTTTCTCCCTGCTAGTTATGGGTCTTTCGACATCGTGAGGATCGAAATCTGAGTTTGCAAGCTCTACTTCACGAATCTGGGCATGGTCAGATACTACACGTGTTTTGACGCGCAGACAGGAAAGTCGAGAGCACGTACTTCTGGAATGCTCTCCACTGCATCGATCTGCTCATCCAGCATACTTATCCGCCAGTAAAGAATTCCTGGTAGATGGCCTGAAATCGTACGGTACTGTGTAGCCTCTATACGCGAGCAATGGCCCACGACGTCGACGAGCTTTGTGGCCCCCCGCATGGCGACATCATGGTTATTCCAACACTCTTCTGTTCCCCACACGATGTACTGTTCCCGCACAGGCTTACAAGAGCCTTTCACCAACGTTAAAACTATTCTGGGAGTCTTGCGTTGAGCAGATATACGCACCTTCATTACGCGCAGGGCATTCCTGTGGGGTACCCACGGGCGAGAGGATCTCGTGAATTCAGCTTCAGGCATCTTAACTTCAAGGGTATTCCATACCTCTGGCCAACTAGAGACTTGTTCAGCCCCTTCCTGAGTAAGTCTTACGCGCCAGTTTATGACACCAAGTTCCTTTGAGTCCAAAACATCAACATGCGAGGAGCCGCCACAGATCGAGACAAGCTTGTCGTATGTCCGCTTGTTTAGGTGCGTGTCAAGACCATCCGTTGCCGGCCACAAAACGTAATACTTGTTCTTTGAGTGGCAAGTACATATCGCAGGGGTTTTTTCGATAGGCCTGAAGTTCAGATGGGATGGGGCGGGCGACGATGCCTCTGCTTTCGGATGGATAATCACGCCGGTACTCGTTGTATTCTTGTTGGTTTCTTTCAGATTAGAACTGCTCAGACTGATAGAAGAGCTGTTCACCGATACCCCTGAGCTTTCGACGCCGAGTTTATCCATGACTTCGGGGTTTTGCTGTTGAGTTCGAGGTGCTGTATTTGCTTAAACAGATACGTTCGGAGGGAGTCGTATTAGCAGCCAGGCATACCTATTACGTCCTCCACGTACTGAACGCTCTCTTTGACCTTTCTCTTGAGCTTAGCAATGGTTTCCATTTCTTTTGGCTCGGTGGCTCTTGCGCGGAAAACGCGTTCGGGTAGGGTAAGATGCTTCGAACTGGCGCGATGATCTGAATTGGAGAAAGAGGTGCAAGACATGTGCCAGCGAAGAGGCAAGTGAATTGGCGTCCAGCCTTTCTAGCGCGGGGCATGATGAGTAATCTGTTGGACATCGTACGGAGTTGGTACCAGTTGGTGCCAACAAAATCCAACAGCCAAGCATCCTCATATTGTGGTAGCTGCATGTAGCTATTTTTATCGCGGGGGCCGCTTTCTGTTGGTAGCACCTGCTCATCCGCGGAACCAGTTGGCCCCCAAATTGTCTCTCGCTAGCTATCCATTAGCGCCACCAATGCTGAAGAACTTCCAGTCAACTTGACTTTGTTTGCGGTCGATCATCTGAGATTCTGTGTGCGTTCCCTAATTAGAAATTCCTTCCTGTGGCTCATTATGGCTCCATCAATCCCAACCGAGTACCCCACGCGCGAGCCAGTGTGCCTCTGAATTTGAGAAGGGGCGGTCTCTGCCGGACATACGAGCATGCAAACGCAAGAAAATTATTCTAGGAAAAGGCAAAGCACGCACCTTGGTTGTGTGCTATTCAGCAAGCTCAACCTCTGCGCTACTTTTCTGCATCAGCAATGCAGTCATTAGGTAGCTCCAAACGCAAAGTCCAGTGCAAATGGCTGAGATCCAATCGAACATCGACGCTCTCAAAACGAATTTCACATTCTCCAAAAGGGGTCGCAACGCCCCGCACGGTATTTCATCTAGACCTTACAGCGACTTTCGGCTTGAGGCATGAATAGAAGAGGAGCTTTCAGAACTCGGGGTAAGGCCTCAAACTCAAAGACGTTGGGCACATCCAACGCGAGATAACACTACCAGTCTTCCCGCTTCCCCAAATTCTTCCTTAGCTACCTCACCTCGCCCAGATTGCAGATACAGTTTGTGTGGAGCTACAAATTATAGGATCTTTATCTTCATCCGCGATAATATACTAGCCAAGAAATTAGCCAGGCCATAAAACTTTAGAGCTCCAATCTCTTATTTATACAGTCTGGCCTCAGTATCTCACTCTGCAAGAAGCCTATGACATACTTGCCCAGTTTCAGGAGCCAGCTTAGAAACCCGATCAACAAGTTCTATAGACTGGGCTGGGCCTAGAATATGACGACGTTGACGCTTACGCGAGAAACAATAGATTACAAACGCTCAAAATTACTATAAGACCTTTAATAAACCTAGAGGATCCAGCTTATCTTAGAAGCAGCAAATTAATTAAAGCGTAGTTAAAATACATCAAAAGCGCTTCCCTTATTTTTTCGTAGCGGATATCCCAAGCTAATATTACCACGATTTTAACGCAACTACTACTAACTCGCTTTAACCCATATAGAAGAACAACCTATCAAGAGATTAAAGAGCTAGTACTTAAAAGTCTCCTTAGAGATCAGTTTATTAGACATATTATAGCAGTCCATCCTATAGTTAACAAAGCAAAGGGATTTCCACCTTACAAAAGTTACCCTGCAGATAGTATTAAGACATAGACAAATGCTTTTAGAATAGAGCATCCTTAGAAAAACAAATAGAGAGTAGTTAAAGGGGATAAACATATAACCTTAATCAAAATAGGCTTTCTCATACTAACCTCTTATTATAAACTAACTATAATATATATATAGTATCTATATAAATAAAACAGCTTAATTCCTTCTAAATTAAAGTCTAACACAAAAGGTCTTTTAAAGAATAGATCTTAATACGCTAGAATATTATTAGTTTAAATAAGTAGGTTAGAAGTAAGTTACCTTATACCTTCTTCTAAGTATAAAGTTACTTTAGATACTTAAGGGTATTATAATATACCCCCCTAAGCTTAAAAGAGCTTAAAAACCCTAATCTTATATAACTAATTATTATAAAATCTAAATATATATATAAGATATTATAAATAGATATAAAAAGAAGTAATTAATAAAAGAAATTAATAAAAGAGATAACTTTATAGCTTTATTATTAAATTATAAAAAAGAAGAAAGTCTTTCTCTTTATATATTTTTTATTATAGTTAAGATTATAAGTATTAAAGTAGTAACTAATATTACTACTTTACTTAATAGAAATAGAAACTTCTTATTAGCTTAAATAAAAAAGTTAAAATAGTTATTAAAGTAATAAAGTAGTAGTAATAATAATATCTCTTATATTACTTCTACTTTTTAATTTTCTTTCTCTATCTATATTACTACTAATATATATATTACCTACCTCACTTCTATATATATATATATATTTATACTATAATTATAATATTTTCTTTTTACTTATAATCTTATTTTTAATATTAATTATATTATTTAGATAACTAGAAAGACTAAAGCTAAGTATATAGCTATAATAGCTAAAGTAAGAGCTATTCTTACTAATAAGAAGTAGAAAGAAAAAGAGGGAGAAGAGGAGGAGGGTAGTAATACTCCTCTTATACTTTCCCTAAAACTTAAAAGCTTTAAGTCTAAGAGTAAGTTATCTTATCTTCTATTTCTAATTTCTTAAAGTCTTTTTTTTATTATAATATCTTTATTTTACTTTATTATTCTTATAGATTAATTATTAACTTAAGTTACTTTATAGAGGTTAAGACTAATAAGTTTAATAAAAATAAGAAACTTATAGAAAATAAAGAAGCTAAAAAGGGGTATAATTTAGAGTTTATAACTTTTACTCCTCTATCTATTTATAAATTATACTAAAAATATAAATAAAGTATATTTTTAATTTATATTTTTAGTTAAGTTATTACTTTATTTACTAACTTCTAAGTAGAAGTAGAAACTCTAAAAACTAAAAGTTAAGAAGAAGAGTAGCTATTACTACTAAGTAATATAATTTACTTACTTTATTTATAAAGTACTTAAATAAGTATATTATTTAATATATATATATTTAGTATAAAATAAAAAAGTAAATATACTTTTTATAAAGAGAAAAAGAAGCTATATAAACCTATATTACTACTTATTTCTATATTAAAGCTTTAATTCCTTTAAGCTTTATATAATAGTATAAATAAGTTTATATATATTATTTTATAATTTTTATATTACTATTTGCTTAACTAACTATTTATTAAGTCTTTACTTTTAGGAAAACTATACTTTAAGAGGCCTTTAAAGCTTATAATAAGGCTAAAGTAAAAGCTAAAGCTAAAAAGGAGGCTAAAGCTATAAAAACTATAACTAAAGCTAAAGCTAAAACTAAAAGTAAAAGTAGTAATAAAATAGTAGCTAAAACTATAGCTCCTCTTTTAGTATTAGTTATTACTTTATTAGTTAAGATTACTATAAAGGATATATTAATTTTTAGTAGTTTATATATTAGCTTATCCTCTAAAGTAATCCTCTCTATCTCTAAGGTAATTAGTATTTATACTACTATTAATAGCTTTATTAGTAGATATCTCCTTAAAGAGATAAAGCTTATATATAATATCCTTATAGATAACTATATATCTACTCTCTAAAAACTTAAATAAAGTATAATATTTATATTACTTAATACTCTATAAAATATAAGTATTTTAAGCTTTTAAGAAGGCTATATACTTTCTAGCTATTAAGCTATTTTTAATTAAAATACCTAGCTTATAAGCTTTACTTACTACTTATCTTTTCCTCTTCGCTTTATTCTACTATTTATAATATATCTTAAAAGTTTAGAAGTATTCTAAACTATTTAAACTTTATATAAGAAAGTATTTTTATAAAACTATTAGCTAATATCTTATTAATAAGGAGATATATAACTTAGAATAATTATTTAGTATATTTCTAGTAAAGTTATATATTCTAAATATCTATATAGTAGAAATAAGTTAAAATATACTCCTTTTTACTTATTATTAGTTATATTATTTATTAATTATTATAATAGATCTTCTATATATCTCTAAAGCTAAATTTAAGATCTCTAAAGAGCTATTTAAAAGCTATAGTTTCTTTTATAATATACTTTAAGTTTAGAAGCTCTATCTCTATTATTAATATAGTTATTATATTTTAATATATAGCTTTCTATTAAATTAAACCTCTAAAGAGAGATATTATAAAACCTTAAGATAACCTTTATATCTCTTTATTATTAGTAAATAATATATTACTTATAATTAATAATATTTAAACTACTTTACCCCCTAAAATACTAAAATAAATTATAAAGTATTAAGTATAATATAAATATTAGATTACTTAATTTATAGCTTAATAATACTTTAGAGATAGGTTTATTAGAAATTATAATAATAAAATATAAGTAAATATAATATCTAATTATATTATAATTATAATATAGAGGATTAACTTAATCTTCTCTTAATATAAGAAGACTTACTATAAGTTTACTTCCCTATTAAACTTTTTAAGTAAAATAAAGAGAAGTAGTATAATTAATACTCTAAAGTTAATAAAGTTAAACTTTTTTATAATTTATTTAATATATTAATTATATAAAAAATAGATTCTTTATATTATTTAATTATAAATAATCTTAATTCCTAAGTATTATTTAGCTAGCCTTTAGTTTTTTAGCTTATACTTCTCTTTAATCCCCTTTATAACTTTTTCTACTTCTTTTATATAATCTTTATAATATAAAATAAATATATTATTAATATAGAAGAGTATAAAAACTTTCTTATTATAAAATTAAAAGAGATATAAGTTTTTACTTATTAGATATAGTCTAAAGTAAAGAAAGATACTTAAAAACTCTTTATACTAGAGTAAAAAAGTATTATAAAAGCTATATAAAGTATATTAAAACTTAATAACCTTTCTATCTTTCTTAAAGCTATTTAGTAAGTAGTAAGTAATAAGAGGGTTATTTAGCTTATATATAGCATTTAAGAATATATTAATAATATTAAATTAGTAAATTTTAAGGTTAAATTATATTATAAGAGCTATTATAACCCTAAATATTTTTATAATAAGGGTTATAATATAAATCTATTCTAAAAAGTACTTTTCTTAAAGGTTACCTTAAATATAAATTCTAGCTTTATAGTAGTTAAGATATTTATATTAATCTAGCTTATATATAAACACTTATTTAAGAGGTATTAGCTTATTTTTTATTTTTAATTTATCTATAATATCTTAAACACCTATTTACTTAAATTTATTAATCTTAATATTATATATTTTAATAAAATAAAAGTAAAATAGCTTTAATATATATTAAATATCTCTTTATATCTTAAGTAACTTAATAAGCTAATTAATATAGATTTTTCTACTTAATATTATAGATATATATTTTAGCTTTACTTAGTAAACTAAAATAAAAATAAAGTAATAAAATAAATAATATCTTTAGTTTACTTCTTTAAATATTTTTTATTACTTTAGTATATATATTTTAAAGAAAGTATCTTAGTTTTATTCTATTTAGAGAAATATAAAGTATATTCTAAAATAAGGGGATTACTTTAGCTTTATAATTTTAAGTTAGTTTAAATTAATATAGTTATATATTTACTCTAACTCTTCTTCTATAATACTCTCTTCCTTAATATTTAAGTATAGCTATATTAGCTAAATAAGAAAGTTATTTTATAAGAGTAGTTATATATTAATATCCTCTATATCTAGATTTTATAGAAAAGAGGTATCTATCTAAATATATATCTTATCTAAAATTATATCTTTAGTAAAAGTTATATCCTTATTAGTATCTTAAGTCTCTTCTATTATATTACTATCCTAAATAAAGTTTAATAATAATATTAAATTTAATACTTTATATATCTTAATAAAGTTTAAATTTAACTTAGAGGTTAATACTTATCTCTTTTACTTATTATTAACTATTTAAAGTTCTCTTAATAAAGAAAGGTATAATAATAGTACTTTATTATCTATTATTAATATAATATTAGTTTTATTTTATACTCTTAAAAGCTATAGCTCTAAAAGTATAGAGGATATTAGTTCTTATATCTTATTAGTAATTAAATAAGCCTCTTTATTTTAGATTATTATCTTTATATTATCCTTTAAATAAAATATCTTTTTATTAAAGGTTATATTTTATATAATAATAACTTCTTAAAGTGAGGGTATTTAAACTTTATAGAGGTTATATAAGTTTACTATATACCTTACTAAGTATTTAATATACTTTTATATTATAACTTTAAAGTTATATCTATTCTTATTTATTTTATATTCTTTCTTAAAGAGGTATACTTTATAGCTATATATATAAACTCCTCTTTATTAAAAGTAAGAATTAACTAAGAGGTTTACTTTATAAATAAGTTTATAATACTTAATATAGTCTCTTAGCTAGTTTTCTTTAACTTAAATTAATAAAAGCTAGCTATAATATTAGTAAAAGCTTATATTATAGAGGAACGCTATAATTTATATTACTTTAACCTATAAAATAAATAGAAAGCTTACTACTTAAAGTATTATAATAGCTTTTATAACTAGTTCCTAACCTACTTACTCTACACCTCTATTTAGTTCCTTAGTATATAAAAAAGCTTATTTAACTTTAATCCTTATTTCTAACGCTTAGATCTAAAACTCTAATAGTTTATTAATTATAATTATAGTATACTTACTATCTTATCTAATCTTATATAATATAAAGCTATATTATCTCTATACCTAGCGCTTAAAAGTTTAAATAATAATAAAAACTAAGTATTAAGTTTTATCTATATATAAAAATATAAAAAGTTAACTTATATATTTATCTTTAATAACTAAAAGCTATTTATTTATATTAAAGCTTACTAAGTAGTTAAATAAGTCTTATAAAATCTTATAAAAAGGTTATATTACTTTTTATTTTAAAGTATATTATAATATAACTTATTTTATATATATTATTATATAGTATTAGTATTTAAGGTATAATATACTTTAGATCTTTACTTCTTAAGTATTAAGAATAAATTTCTTAAGTACTTTTTAGCTAAAATAACTAAAGTAAAAATACTATATTTCTATAATATCTATATAAGTTTAGATAGGTTCTTAAGAATATTATTTTATATAGGTTATTATAAAAACTAATAGATTTATAATTAAAATATTACTAAAAGGGATATACTTAAAACTAAGATATAAGAAATAAGGTTAGTAATTTATAAAAGTAATATTACCCTTTTTTAAAAGCTTCTTTATTTCTATACTATTTTTATAATCTCTAATATAAAAGGTATTATTAAAACTTAAGTATTAGATACCTATCTTTTATAATAAATATTCTAAAATAATATTAATATAGAAGTTATCTATAAAAGTAATATTCTAAAGTATTAAATCTTAAAGTCTATTTACTCTATTAAGGATATTTTAAAGGATTTTTATACCTCTTATTATAATAAAATATAAAGTTATATTTATTTTAACTTACTTCTTTACTTTATAGATAACTAAGCTTTCTTTAAAAAGGGAGATATTATTAACTAAATAGAGAGCGCTATAGTTATTTAATATTATACTATTAGAGAGAATTCTTAAGCTTTAAGTATAAATTATATAAATCTTATTAAGTTTAAGTTCTAATATAAAAGCTCTTACTTCTTTTATTATAATCTTTATAATAATATTTTTAGTAATAATATAAGCTACTATATTAAATAAGAGGTTTACTTTAAAAGTAGAGATAATAGTTAACTTTTTTAATCTACTAAAGTTATTTTTAAGTAGTTCTTTTTTATTCTAATTTTTATTATTCTTAAACTTAAAAGTACTAAAGTTCTTTATAATAAACTACCCTTTATAAGCTATTTTAGTATAAAACTTAAAGTATTTTAGTCTATTAATTCTAAAGTAAACCTAAATTACTTCTTTAAAACTTATATAAGTTCCTTTACTTATAAAAGTAAACTTAAAGTAATTATAAGTAGATAAAGTCTATTTATAATCTCTTCTATATATATAGTATAAAGCTAACTTACTTTATAAAAGCTTTTCTAAAATAAAGTTATTAGAAATTATATTATTAGATTATTTAGCTAATATTATAAAAACTCTATTAGTATAACTTTTTAAATAAATTCTTATTATATCTTTATAGAGAAAGTTTTTAAATATATTAATATACTAACTTATACTTTAGATCTTAATACTAAAATATTCTTACTTAATAATATTAATAAGCTTTAGATTAACTTAAAATAAAATAAAGTAGTATTAAATTATTTAAAAAAAGGTTTTTAATATAAAAGTTCTTTATATTTCTAATAGCTTATACTAAGAAACCTTAAAAAGTATACTTTAGAAGTCTTTAATTTAAATATTAAGGTTAATAATAGAGGCTACTTAATTTAAAACTATAATATATTCTTTATAAATTATAATAAGGTTATTTAAATCGCTTAAAGTATAATATTACTTTAGAATATATATTAGAGTATAAAAAGTATAATCTCTTTTCTCTAAAAGCTCTACTTAAATAAGTATAAAGATCTTTTTTAAAATAATATCTTTTATTTATTTATCTAAAGCTTTATATACTTATTCTTTCTAAGTATATTTTACTTTATAAGCTATATATATAGTAAAATATAAAATATAAAACTTAAAAACTCTTATAGATCTCTTAGTAAGAAGAATAAGTATAACTAGTATTAATAGTAATAAGTTATTAATAGCTTCTTTAAATTCTTCTTCTCTAGAGTTTTTATTTTTAGTAATATTACTTTCTATAGTTACTTCTTAAGTATTTAAAGTAATAAAAGTATATAATATAATAATCTTATTATAAGCTTTTTATTCTACTTTATAATACTTATATTACTTTTTATTTTCCTTTTAGATTTAGTTATTAAGTAAAGATATACCTTTAATTTTACTTAGATTAGAAGAGGTATTAGAAGTATTATCTAAGTTAATATATTTCTAGATATTTTTAGCTTTTATTTCTACTTAAAAAATAATATATTAAACTAAGAAGTTATAATAAAAAGTAAACTTATAAGAAGTATTAAAATTAATAATAACTATTATATTAAAAATATATTATAAATTAAAAGTAATTATAAAAATAAAGTTTTAAAATTAAAATAAAACATAATAGATATAAAAAAGATTAAATAAAGTTATAATTTACTTTATAAATAGTAGTTTAAAAGTATAATATAAACTAAGCTTATAACTATTATAAACTAACTATAATATATATATAATATCTATATAAATAAAATAGCTTAATTCCTTCTAAATTAGAGTCTAACGCAAAAGGTCTTTTAAGGAATAGATCCTAACGCGCTAGAATATTATTAGTCTAAATAAGTAGGTTAGAAGTAGGTTACCTTATACCTTCCTCTAGGCGTGAGGCTGCCTTAGATACTTGAGGGCATCACAACACCTCTTATATAGCTCTTCTGAAGTGGGCTGTCACTGCGGTAGCCTGCAGATTCATCAGTGGTGAAGAACGCGAAGTTTCCTCTGCTTAATTGCTTTGTTACGGATTTTTAATTTCTTCTAGTGTTTGCGGGCACTTTCTCCTTGTTATCCTCACGATCACGTTATTCCTGGTTTTTCAACCTCTTTTCTGTAAATCTAGCAGTCTGAAGTATGTTCTTGGAGTTGACTCAGAAGGGAGCTATATAACGTCTAATCTAGCCATACCTATCAACCAAGTGGCGAGTATGGTTTCCCAAGAAAGGCTTATCGAACTGAAAAAGACGGCCGGGTCTGGAACCGTTGCTGACTGTCAACCAAATGTTCGACCAGATGCAGGTCCTTCAGTTCACAAGTTCGACGTATCTCGAGGGACGCAGACCCAGGAATTCGAGCCTTCCTGCGTTTCGGATTCTATGAAAATCAACGGTCCTTCGGAATCGTTGAGCAAGTCGGACGTTTCTGCACAGTCACTGTTTTCAACGCAAACAATGCACATCCAGCCCACCCAAAAATCACTCGCTCATCTGCCAAAGTCTCAAACTGGTACTTGCCTGAATCCAGAGCCCCAAAAGGCAGTGAAGAACAAAATTTCGAAGGCATCAAATAATTGCACCGTTTCATCTTCAACACAGGCGACCTCACCTAAAGCTTCTAGAGGATCTGATGGCAAGGAATGTGGGGCGAAGTTAGACAAGATTCCAAAAGCCTCAAAAGCCAAGTCGGAGCTTACCCAAAGCAAAGCAAAAGGGAAGGGAAAGGTTGAAAACACGGTATCAGCTGGTGGGAGGGCAAATCCCGCGTCAAATTCTACGCTTACGGGAGCTGGGCAGACCAAGACTGAAGAAACCAAGAAGAAAAGGAAGAACAAAGCGAAGTATTCCCAGGACAAGGGCTCAATAAACCACATCAGCGCCACAGTGGATCCGAAACACAAGGGGCCATCGATCGAGAGAAACCCAGAGGAAACCAAAAAAGCAGAACCTTCTTCCCGGCCACGCACTTCAGCAAAATGACTATCAAATCAATGTATTCATTGTTGACTAAAAGAAGCATCGCCATGTTCTTACGTCTGCAAGTTTTCGTGAGCTTTCTTTTGTACACAGTGCCGGTAAGAACCGTTTCTCAGCGGCACCATCGTGTGCAATGTTTGTTTTTGCATGATCTGAATATCTACCCTATTGGTACCCCAAACAGAGATTGCCACTGGGACTTTCGGTGGAACTCTCGTCAACCGGAGTAGGTCTTGAAATCGAGGCTCCCCGTTGACGGTATCCAAGCACTCTACATACAAGCGTTGACTCATAAGAGGCACGTCAAATTTAGTGGAATGTCATGCTAGCTGAGTATCCGCTGGTGTAATAATAAATACTTCCTTCATCCAAATCTACCTTCCCACAAGGTGCCAGGTAATCTAGTCACTCATGTACCCAGTTGAATATGGCTTCCGCCTTTTCTACCACCCGATGCTTTAGAATACCATGCAGCCCGATCCGGCGGGTACCTGATGGAACGCGTGGCGGAGTAGTTTCAGAAAGGAAGAATAAAGTTGTCTTGAGCCGCATCTCAGCATATCCCTGTGTCATCTGATCATTTCATAGGCCAATGTGGTAGCTTCGTGAAATTTCTTTGTCATCCACGCTCGTAGTGCGATCTAATTTGTACGTAGTAGGAGTATCATGATATCCTCTGTTTGATAGTCCGACGCGTGCGTCTGTTTAATATACGTACGTGTTATGATCTGGTGGGCGTTGATGGTCCGTCTTAATAATACGATTAAGCTATCGCTGTGAGGAGGTCGGGACACCCTAGGTTAGCGGTTGGGTGAGAAGATGGGATGAAGCGACTTTAAATTGCTGTGTTTACATACTTTAGTTTCAAAAGCAGCGTTTCAAGATGAGCACGACAAGTTAAACGCTACCCTCCGGCGTTCTCTACGGCGCCCTCGGGAAACTATGCCAATTTGAGTCGTGGCCCGAAGTCTCCAGCATCGCGCCTTTTTGTAAAATCTGCCACATCCCAACGTCTTTCACTGCATTTTCGTTCACTTCGAAAGTACAGACGGCTTGTGCAACGTGTGATATCTGTGACAAGGGCAACACGTGTGGCTCGGTACACGCGCTTCCAACATGAGGACCACCGTCTGCTGGACACTTGTTTACGCCGTTCTGGCGATTGCGGGCCTTCTACCCCGACGCACAATCAACTTCTTGAACGATGATTCATTTGCGATCGAAGACTCGGGTAAGGCGTTCGTGGCCAGCAGCGCCCCTGAGAGCGCATGTGCAATGGTGCAGCCGGCGGTAAACAAGTTTCTACAAGATAAGCCCAAAGGTACGTCAATTCACAGACCATCCTCTTCCCATCCCTCTACGATTGCTACACATAAAAGAAGTGCCTGCGCCTGAGGTTTTGCTGTGGCTATTGCTAATAATCATGAACAGCCCTCCCAAGAGTGCCAGCAAAGCTTGCATTCGACTGTTTGCAATCTGTTCCAAATAAGCCCGACCCTGCCAAAGAACTGCTCAAAAGCTTGAAGGCTTATGTGCAGCTTCAAAGCACCCTTCCTTTTCTAAAAACCCCCCCAGCTTCGTACAAACTTCCAGCAGTCGACATTGAAGGCGGTTTTCAATCCATTGGAGATAAGGTAGCCAACAACAAATACCAGAGCGAATATGACTTCCAATTGGACATTCTCGACCTGATCTCGTCGGCTCACGATGGCCACTTTGTCTTTCGGGGCGATATGTTCAAAACCTTCAGTTTTCGAAACGGTCTCGTGACTGATGTGGTCTCAATATCTCGCGACGGGCTTGAGGTTCCCAAGTTGTACCATCTTAGTACGTCGCAACTCTCTAGCGAACCATGACTTTACTAACAAGCCCCAGAGCAACTTCGTCAGAACGCATCCGCACCAGCCATTACTAAGATCAACGGAAAAGATGCGAATGTCGTTATCGCAGACCTGAATCTCAAGTACAGTGGTCTTCAAGATCCCGATTCACAATGGAATTCCCAGTTCAATTCATACGCAACTAAGCAGAATTCTATGATCTTAGCCGCCTCGCCCATTTTTCAAGGTCCTATGCTCACTCTAACGTACGAAAATGGCGAGGAGCGCTCCGAAGAAAGTGTTGCCGTTATCCGTCCAGGCACCAACTTCAGCGACATAAAGAACGGTGAGGACTACTACAACAAATTCTGTAATCCGGTTATGGTCTCCACGAACGTACTGTCTGAGGCAGCGAACATAAGGACGCAATCAAGAGCCAAGAGCCCAATGGAGGCGCTGTCACCGATGGTCACGCCCATAGACGGCTATCCGGTCCCTGAAGTTCGGGACAAGGGCATCAACGCGACTGCAGGGTATTTTCTGAACGGTACTGGGTACGATGATGTTGCTGTACTAGCCGTGTCTTCTTTTGCGCCGCCAGAGACGGTCGACAGCTTCGCATACTTGAATGACTTTCAACAAACCGTTGAGAAATTCCTGGCCGCCAGTCAAAAAGCTGGAAAGAAGAAGCTCGTCATCGATGTGACTGCCAACGGCGGCGGCTTTATCCTGGCTGGATTCGACTTATTCGCCCAAGTAAGTGGACGAAGTTGTCATGGCTTCGCCCAACGTGCACTGCTGACTTTTTCTGTAGCTTTTCCCTACCGTTAGCCGCTTTCAGGCAAACAATTTGCGCCTCCCGCCCAGTGTCAATACTCTCGCGCGGGTGGCTGCTGCTATTCCTGCGGACTTCAAACCCAAGACTCCCGAAGAGAATAAGGCCCTGGGCAACCTGCGCGGGAGTCCTGTTCTCAGCAATCTCCTCCCAAAAGGCGTGTTCACACCGGATCGCCTAGCCTTCACTTCTTTGGAGCAGGTTCTACGTCCCGTTGTATTAAACGGCGACAATTTCTCTGCTTACCAGCAGATTCCGATGGATCAACCAGATCCTCTCTTCAACCTTACTGGAACTGGCCCCAGGACCAACCCGCCTGCTAGTGTATTCACTCCGGAAAATATCGTCCTGCTTACAGATGGAACATGTGCATCTACATGTACCATTTTCTCATATCTCCTCATCCTTCAGATGGGCGTGAAGACGGCGGTGATGGGCGGTCGCCCCCAGACTGGTATAATGCAATCCATCGCAGGCGTCGAAGGTGCCCAGCTGTTTTCATATAACGATATAACAATCGACGCAACTTCAGCTCTACTGCTGGCCCCCGAGAACCAGAAAGCCGAGCTACAAAACGGCGATCTTGGTGAGCTAGCTAAAGCATACGCCATAAAGCGCGCCGCAAACCCCAAAGCCGCCGGTGCCGTGAACGGTAAAAACGCTTTCGCCATGTCCAACGCCACGGTACCGTTGCAATTTCTCTGGGAGCCTGCGAACTGCCGGCTGTTCTACACATACGAGACACTTACCCAGCCAGAGGCTGCCTGGAAACGTGTTGTTGATGTGACGTTCAATAATCGCCCGCAGCTGTGTGTTGCCGACAGCATTGTGCCGGCCGCCAAGCCGGCTACAGTCGATCCCTTTTTCCAGCAGAGCGCAAAGGATCTAGGTCTCAGCAAGGGCGGATAGACTGAAGAACGTTTTTGTTTTTGGGGAAAGTGACGAGGTTTTCATCAAAGTATTGGGGTTCATGGGGGCGTCTCAGGCTGTGCGGATATTGCCATTGCAGCAGAAAATGACCAACGAGATAGACGGCAGGGATCTCTCCGGCCTTGGACGACCAAATTAGGGTCCTTTTGCCGCATTGTTGAATATAGCACCAAAATACGATTCAAATCGATATCAACAGTAATCATACCGGCTAGCAGTGTGGATTCCAAGTCCCTTATCTTAGCACTGATCTGTTTGTAGTCCTGTAGTCCTGTAATGGACGAAGTTGCAACAAGCCCCTGATAGGTGTTGAGGGCTGGAGAGATCCAAACGCTCTTGATAGACAGATTGCTTCTGCATTCGTAGTATTCAGAGACTGAAGTGTTCGACTCATGCAATTCGCCCCTCAAGAGTGGCTTCAACTTACGGTTTCGAGGCCGGGCCTGGCATACGTTATGTAAACGATACCTGAACGAAGGTCAAATCTTTTCTAGCCAGCTGAAGGTAGAACAGACCGCTCTTTTCGTGGGCTGCCAAGCCACAGCTGAACTGCAGTTATGCGGCAACTATATATAGAGGCTGATACTTCCTGCAATATCCTGCTGGTTTTGGATGATGGGTGGCTGACGCCAAGAGCGATTTTGAGTCATTTACCAGGTCTCATGCATACTCAATGTGCAGTTTCCTTCTCAATAGTGCCTCTATGTATCTGCTATGGTGGGAAGACGTAATCCAATAGAGTGAACCACCTCGCTCAGCTTTGTATTTGATCTTGCTCGTATCTGATTATTGGCTGTGAAACATGCTGCCCTTCCTTGCTGATTCTGCCCAATCATCAAAGTCTGCAGAAATCCTCAGCCGCCCGGAGATTCAGCTGGTCGCAAGCCATTCGAAGTAGTCATGGGCACTTGGCAAATATAACATCGCTCACAATCACATCTAGCTCACTTCCACATCTCTTTCTTTCTGCTTTCTCTCGAAGGAATCGTCCTCCTCCGATTTCATGACGAACATAATTGAGATGGGGAATGTTGAGAGGCAGGATGAGGTCCTCAGTGGTTTGAAGACCCAAGATGAAGTCATTGATCTGAAGAAATCGTAAGAAATGCGCCCCAATCTTGAGGGTCCCAAGTTCCAGTTGGTTGGTATTGACGACACATGAGGCATATCTATTTGACTAGCTTCACCGAATCGGAGTACGGTACAGGCCCGGATGGCCGAGGTATGAGAACAAGAGATGCTCAGCTCGGGCCGATGGAGCTACTTGATCTAGACGACATCAACACTTCGAAGAAGCTATCCGAGAACCGCGGGTGGATTCACATACCAGCCAATGACATTGAAATGGCCGAAGTCACGCCCCCATCGATTCCGCAATACTCTGAGAAGTCTACTAACACGGAGGTCGTAGGCGTGTATGCGAATTTTGACAAATGACGATGTGGCAAAGTCGGTACGAGAATCATGGGAACGAAAGCTTCGACCAAAGATACCCGATCTCACGAAACCTCTACCAACACATGCATGGAACTTGGATGCGTCCGTTGAGAAGGTAGTGACGAATACGACAGTTGAAGTCACGCCAACGTCAGTTCAACAAAGGAAAATCACGGAAATATTTGTGCGTCTCGACTCCTATTGCATGTACTCATCTTCAGTTCGCTCGCTTTGGGCTATGTATCATCTGGAGCTGACTCCATAGACGCAGACCACGTATCTGAATTGGGAGTCCTATGACACTGTCTTGATGAAGCCCGGGCATGACTACAGTCGCACCAGACATCAACGAAGAACACTGGATCAATCATACTATTCAGGCTTAGGAGAGACGAAATCTCGAGACTCAGGGCAGACCGTCTCCAAGTGGACAGGGGAGAGAATACCAGAAAACGGGCGCCAGGAAGCGATTGGGAGCAGTCTGCTCCTCATGGTGGATCAACTCTGGGTGTGGGTTGTTGATGAAGGTACGTCCCTCGCCATTTGCTTTCTCCTAAGTGTGCAGTATCAAATTCTCCTGCTTACTTGGCCACTAGCAACAATCGTTACTTGTTTCCCATTTCACAATTCTAGGATGAAGGCGGAAACTCAACTGGCCTCCTCCTTGGATATCATGTCCTCGGTCCTCTCATCATCAGGCATAGAGCCGCACTGGAAGTTGTACAACTTGGTCACCGCAATACTCGCTCGTTCTGTCACGGGTGTCTTTCAGGTAAATGGGGACGAGTTGGGAGATCCTCTGGCAATATATCGGTGGGCTATCATGAAAAGGGTTTGTCACCTTGGAAGACAGGTGCGCACGCGGAATCTTAGTGGGCTAACTCAAAGATCCGGCAGACCGCCCGTCACGCCGCTTTGCTCGAAGCATTCGGTAAGCGAACACTTAACCAAGTACCGCAGGGAAGGTTTGGTGAGGGAGCTGAGGAGCTTGAGTTGGCCCTTGAACTTCAAAAGAGTTTAGACGAGTTGAATATCCTCAAGCGCTTTCTCGATCAGCAGTATACAACACACCTGAAAGCACTTAGAATACTGGGTCACAATGGGGATCTAGAAGGAAAAGATCCGTTTCCGGCAATGAATTCGCGCAAAGCCGAGGTCGAAGGCCTGATTCCCAATGTGGAACAGACGCATAAGATGGTACACGACGATCCAATCCCGGCTTGTTGGCCAGTGGGCCTTCTCATACACAGTCTAGGTCAGCTCACCTTGAACAGGTACTCGAGTTACTGGATCTCGAGTTGAAGGCTGCGAGCCTTTCGGAAGCTCGCACCACCACCCGGCAAGGACAAGCCATCATGCTATTCACAATCATCACCATCATCTTTGTTCGTCGAAACTCGCCTTCTCTAGGCCGCACTTTGCTAACTAATGTAGCTTCCGCTTTCGTTCTTCGTGTCATACTTTGGGCAGAACGTCTCCGAGCTCACTGGTGACTCTCAAAACCCCACCTCCGGCCAGGTCTGGAAGATAGCAGGTAAGTTTGTTACGGCGGCACATTTCCCCATGGCCATGGATGAATGTTTGTGGGCTGATAATCGGTGTTCCGCAGCACCTATATCTGCTGTAGTGATTGTGTTCGCCCTTGCTGTGTCTTTCGTTGTCATGGACCCCTGGAAGTCTTGGGAGGATTTCGCGGTTAAGATATACAGAAGCTTCCTCGGAAGGCTTAGGAAGTGGAGAGGAGTGAAGGACATGGAGACTCAGCATCGAGCAGCCTGACTTACCTTTGTCTCGGAAACGTCAGCGTGCGTCTGAGAGATTGGATCCCAGTTTAATCGGCAGGCCTTGGGATTTACGACACCTTGCTCTCGGTGCCGGCTCAGTTCTGAATAAGAGGGGTCAGATTCCAGACTAGAGAGTTTCTAGGAATGACTTTCTGTTGAGATCAGTCGCAGATATATTTTACGTCTACAGGCTATCTCTCATGCATCTTGAGATTGAAATAAATTCCAGCCTTATTTAGACAATTGAAAAAAGGTTGAGCCCACGGTAGCAGTGGACAGGAAGATGATGACGACAACCACACAGAAGAGATTGCCAGAATGAATTCTGACAATAAGAAGATCTTCTATGAACTGCAGTCCCTGTTCTGATGGTTAGTATCTCACAGAACGGCGCCAGACACCGAAACAATGTGAACACGCCGGCCCCGCCCGCTCCGTAGCGTCACGGCCCCACTCCATACGGCCTGTCCCGAGCTACCCCGGCAATCCATCCCCCCCATTTTCCACATTACCAAAATCTCAAACCCCAGACACCCTCCTATGAACGAACCAACTCATCTGTCTCATCCAAGCGCTTCCAAATCGCAAAGTCGTTGGCAAGCCCAGCCTAACTTACCTCACCTCCCCCCCAACCTAACAAACAAGTCCGGCCCTGTGGCACTCCAATCCAACCAATCAGCCCCACCCACGTCAAAATCGACCAACCTAGCCTTAGTCTCTTCTCTAGACTACCTACCCTCGGACGATACACTCTGTCCATCGAGATCACGATGCGACTCTACTGTCTCAGTCGAGCATGTTCTCGACCTGGCCGGGCCATCACGATTTCGTCCAGTTGATGGTGTTGTTGGGGTTCACTTCGTTTGTGGGTGTGAAGCGGGGATAGGTGGGTCGGTAAGGCTGACGTGTTTGTCTGTCTACGGGATCTGTGGGGGGAAAGAGGGGGGATTCTTCAACGGACTTCGTATTTTATCTGACCTGTCACTCTTGGTTGATGCCCAGTTGAGAAATTGTGAGAATCACGTTGCAAGTGTGAAAATTGATGGTATCGAGCAATGGCAGTTCTTTTTGTCTTCCCATGCTACCCTAACTAATCAAGCCAAATCAGGCCAGACGCTATTTAATTGTAACCGCGTCAACTCTTCCCAACGCCCAGTGTATGAACCAGTGCCGTGTTCGTGACACGCGAACGAGTCGATGCTTCAATCTCAAGACTCAGTTGCTGAACTTTTGTGAAACCAAAAACCATTGCCCCCGAGCGACTGTCCGACACCCCCATCGCTGCAGCACGGTCAAGACCAGCGCAACCGATTGAAGCGGACGGCAGAGGCTAGCCCCGGAACGTTGGAGGCGGCGCTGCATCACGCGCTTGCCCAACGAGGACGTTCCCTGTCCCACGCCGGGGCCTTTCCATCCCATGACCAAAACACATATCCCATATCCTTCTAGACCCACTCCGTCGTTTGCTGGAGGTCTCTTGGTTCGGCCGCGAACAAGAAAGCAATCTCAGCAAGGAAAATAAAAACACAAAAAATCAATGTCGATAAATCAGTCGCTGGTGGAGGTCGAGAATGAAGGCGCGAGCGATTATGCATTAAAGGAACTCCTTGTATGCCGTCCGTTCCTATGTACCATCCGGAAAGAATAGTCGTTTCCCTCGACGCTGCGTTGAGCTCATCAGGTATGGGCAACGAAAGACTGAAATGCAAGGCTGTTTTTCCGTTCGACTCCGAAATCCCTATTCGTATGCTTGGATTGTAGTCAAATCGGTGTGAGAGCCGAGGACTGCGATAACTCTTTGAACGCCCCGCGATGCCGTGGCCGTGCGCGGCCGGAAGAGTTGAAATGCCCTGAACGCCGATGACCGAAAGATGAGCTCAAAAATTTGGATCGAAAAACATTCGAGAAACGTCAAATGACAAGCCCGTCGTGAAGGTGCGACGGTGGTGTGAGAGTGCGAGCAAGACTGCTATTAACCCCTAATTGCTGTCGCAGCATGAGTCTCGGTGTTGAACGGAAAGCGCTCCTGCAGCTGCTGGGCGTACGGATAATCATTCGGCGACGTACCGGCGAAAGGAAAGCCACCCACTGAGGCAACCGGAGAGGCCGACCTCATGGTCGCTGGGGCGGAAGCCTGACTCGGACGCTGGTTCGCAGTTCGTTCTGTATGGGGTTGGCTGAGTGGGGAGGCGGCCGGAGATGAGCCATAGGGTCCCAGTTGCTGAAAATAAGGGTTGGGATCCCGAAGGTGGAATGCGTGGTGCTGAGCGGGGCCGGCATGCTGAGCGTGGTGGGCCATGCTGGGGCTGCCATTCGAGCTCGAGCTGGTGCTGTTGGATCCTCGGGTAACGAAACCATCGTCAGCTCCGTCAAACTTCCCGCTCTTAAGGGTGCCGTCAGTGATCTGAGGGCTGGACTGCTTGGAGCCGAACTGTTGAGAGCCAAAGTCAGTACATGCTTTTCGGGCTGAGATTGGGCGAGCGTTGATGAGAGTGATGATGAGAGTCGATGAAAGGGTCGTGCATCTGTGATTGTTGACCAGGAGTACGTACAAAGCAGTATTTGTTGACCAATTCCTCGTACGAGGACGAAGCGATCATGGCGTTGGGGGAGTCGTGGCCAGAAGCGGTCGGCAGGACGGGCTTGACAGCAGGGGCGGTGGAGGCGGCGGTCGGGTTCGGGGTTGGCCTGTGCTGTTGGGGTTGCTGGGCGGGGACCTGGATCTTGCGATGGCTCTTCATATAGAGACCATCGGCATTGCGATCCTTGCCAATGTTGTCCTTTGCAGCCTGGACCGCAGCAGAGAGAGAGGCACCAAAGTCGTAGCGGTTGGCAAAAGCTTGTCCGCTAGGCGCTGACAGACGGGTCGAGAGGTTATCGCTAGCCAGGCTGCCAGTGGACTTGTTGCTCTTGAGGCGAAGGCCAGCATTGGGGCCTGACTCGCCCAGGTACTCGTGGATGGGCTGGTCAAAGTGGATCTTGCCCTGCTCGCCAAAGTCGTCGAAGCCGACGGGCATAGACTTGGGGCGAGGATTGGACGAGGGGCTCGCACGACGGTTGCTGCGGGGAAGCGCAGGTCGGCTGGCGGCGCCCTGGAGTCCACGCTTGCCGTTCTGGGGCAGGTACTTCTTGCGGAAGTCAACCTGGAAGTTGGTGCCGTTGTTGCTGTCCCAAAACTCTTGGCCGTTCACGTTGTACCGAATGCAGAAAAACAGTGTCTTGCTCTCGAGGTTAGCCAGGTCGGACAACTTGATGGAGAACTGGAAGCGATCGTGAGAGACACCGCTCTCTTGAGGGCGGATCTCGTGGGAGTACTCGGCGCCGACTTCCGAGGTAGTCTTCCAGTAGTCAAGGGTGAATCTGCAAGTGACAGACTTCTGGAATGCCAGGTTGGCCACGCAGACGGAACCCAGCAAGCTCTTCTGGTCGCTGGATAGCCACACCCTCTCGAGGCGGACAGGCAGTGATTTTCTGATAGGAGTGTCGGCAGGGTGGTTCGCCGCCACGATCTCCCACTCGAATGGCGGGGATCGGGAGGCAGGGCGCTGCTCATCGCCGGGGAAGGGGTACTCGGTGTCACTGTCGTAGGCGTCAACAGGCGAAGAACCGGCGCTGACAGCAAGCGGTCTGTCGACCTGGAGGAAGTGGCGGACATGTTCGAGGTGGGAGTCGAAGTGGACCGCCTTGGAGAACGTCGGAGTGCCAGGCATGCTGGAGGGTCTGCGGCGGGAAGGCGGCCTAAGTGCGGGGCGAACAAGCTCGCCTGACTTCTTCCGCACCATCTGTGGCTTTCTGGGTGCTTCCTCATCGGACTCCTCCTCAGAACCGGTCAGGGATGCATCGGCAGACTTCATGACAATCTTAGGCTCAGTGCTCGATCTGGAGTGGCCCACCCGGCGGCCGACAGTCTTGGCGAGGGCGTCCAGAGCACCGGTGCTAAAGCTGTGTGTGATGCCCTCGTTGGTGACGAGTGCTAGTGTCGGTTGTTGTTGTGATTGTTCCTCGGGCTTCGGGCTGGGCGATGCCTCGCGGTGGACCGGAATCTGGCTAATGGCATCCTTAAGTTCCTTCAAGTTTTCGATCTGTCTCCCGCGCTGTGCACCATCCTCCTCTTCGCTGCCAGAGTCCGGCGGGGAGATGATAGCTCCCTTAGGCATACCTCGCTCATCCGTCAGTGGCGGCGGTGATTGTCTCACGCTGCTGCTCGTTGCCATACCCTTGAGATCGTCCGACGTGCCCGGAGGAGTGGGCTGGTTGGGGGTGCCATTCGGTGCGCCCGTCGCGGCGGATGGTGTCCTCCTGTGTTTTGTGAGGTACGATGCTGACCTTGGTAGTGATGGTCTCGGGCTGGACTGGAATGACGAGCGGCGGCTCACGTCAGGCGAGGACGGTGCTGAGCTTGCTGGCGAGCGGTGGGAGGGCGGTGTGTAAGGCATTGTGGATGCCGGTTATGTGATGGAGGAATAGATATAGGTTGTTGATGTCGTGCACCCGGCACGTAGGGCTGTGGCGGCTCGGGGGATGAGGTCGAAAAATGCAAACTGGTATCAATTCATGCGATTAGGACAGAGGAGGGAGCGGCCGAGGACGAGGTGCGGCTTGAGGATTAGGATCTGTAGGATTGGAAGGTTCTCGTCAGCCCGGTCGCGGCCATGAAGTATGGAGTTATCAAGTCGAGTAAGGAAATCGGAACGAGTGCATTGGCTCCGGTCGAGTTGGAGTAGGTGGTTGAGAATAGGGAAAAGAGACAATGACAAGGGAAAAAAAGAAGGCGCTGAGGCAGTAGGTGCTTCGAAGTAAGACTACGAGAAAAAGGCGCACAGATAGGAAATAATTAGAGACGGAGGTGCAAAGGAAATCAGGACAGTGATGACGATGGGTGTTTCTTGTGTTCTTTTTTTGCTTTTTTTTTGGTGTTTTTCTGCGTCGTGGTTGACCACTTACATGGATGGAGAGGAAGTCGAGGGAAGGGACGTGGGCGAGCAAGAGTTTTTGCACTGGCAATATTCCAGCAACAGATGCACAAAACTCTTGTTTGGCGACGAGGAATGTCGGTAGCTGGGGAGGAGGGTCCCGTGGAGGAAGCCGTCAACGCACGAGGAATGCAATGACGAGCGTGGGAGGCGGTCGAGGTGTCTCGTAGAAGGGGCCGATGGAGGGCGAGACGGCTGCGGATCGGGTGGGTAGAGGTCCTTCGTGGGTTTCTCTGGATTTTTCGTGGGGCGAAACGGGGAAGGCAGAGGAGACCAGCAATGTTGGGGCGTATTGCTGTTGAGGGTCAATCCTGCAATGCCGTGTTGTGTCTTTCGATCTTTCGTTTCTTCTTTCTTGTTCGTTCCTGCGTGTTCTTCTCGAGTCGTCAGGAGAGGATTGGGTGGTGGAGGTGTTGGACGACGAGGTATCAACTTTGGTGTCTGGAGCACACAAAGGTTAGAGAGAAGGCGAAGCTGGTGGGCGGCTCCGGAGGGGACGGAGTGGTTTTGAATGGCAGCAGTCCCGAGCACCGCGACCGCACGCAGCAGGGAAAAAAAAGCTATCAGGCAGTTTCTCACACTAGCGTGCGGCCCCCCCAGCAGGTACCTCGTCTCTCTCTCTCTTTCGCTGAGAGAGTGTGTGTGTCTGTCTCGCTCTCTTTCTCCAGGCCCCAAGCCCCCCAGGCCTTGACTGGGGGGCTGTTCCCAGGCGGCGGGAGTCGCAGTAGCACGTACCTGATGGTCAGGAGCACCCCTGCAAGTGCGAAAGACGGCGAAGGACAAGGATGGGGCGAGTGTGGGCGAGTGTGGGCGAGTATGGCGGCAGCAGTCGACGAGAGCGAGGACTTGGAGGGGGGTGTGAGAAAAGAAAGGTAGAGGCAAAAACGACGAAGATGGATGTGTGCAAGGTCGCCAGGAAGGGCCGGGGGTTGATGGCGTGGACGTAGGGGGTGCGTGTGGCAGGGCGTGGACACTGGGGAGAAGAAGGGAAAGAGTCGAGGCGAAAGAGTACGTACCGCATGCACCACCACACTACCTCCACCACGACCACCACAGTGTCGCTCGCTGCTGCTCTGGCTCTGCGCTTTTTTTGCTGGGGAAGGTGAGGAGGAGCAGAAAAAAAAAAAAATACTACAGTAGGAGGGAGGGGTGGGGCAGGCGAGGCAACGCACCACGCCGCTGCACCTCAGCACCTCAGCGTGGGATAGTGGCACGGAGACGGCAAGCCGGGCGGGCTGGTCGCTGCTGGTTGCGTTGAGGACTGACTGAGGGGCTGCCACTGGCACGGAATCGCCATTGAATGCTGCCACTGCCGCTGCCGCTGGCGTTGCTGGTAGCTTTGATAGCTTCGTTACCGCCGCGTCTCTCTGCTGCAAGAGGAAGTGGAGGTGAGAGGAGGCATGGTAAGTGCGGTGGTGGTGGTAGTGTTGGTGGTGGTGTTGGTCTTGCACCTTGGTGTAAGGTAGGTTAGGTTGTTGGTGAAGGTCTTCTCCGGTAAAGGTGAAAGGTACACCCCGGCCCCTTCACTTGCACACGCACCGGCAAGACAGATACAGAGACAGCCAGATGCTCAACCACGAGTATGCGTCTGCCAGGCCAGGTATCGACGCTGGTGGAGATGATGCTCGCAACCAAGAGGGGAATGCCGTTGGCGTGATGGTGGTGCAAAACGCGGGAAAAAAGGCGAGAGAAAGAGAGAGCGAGTAGAGACCACCGGCGGCTGGATGCAGTCACACCTGAATCCCTCCAATGCTTTACAATCAGGGCCCGAAGGCCGGTCTCACAGCTTCTGCGCCGTTTCTCTGGGTGCGGGCACAGATATCGAGGCATGTAACAATCCAACAAGCCCGGTATCCTCGGTGTTGAGAGAGCAAGACGCCGACCGACGTACGGGTACGGCAGTCGGGGCAGGGAGAGACAGACAGACACATATCTGTTGCAGCTGTTGCAGCCATTGTCCGGCTCTGGCGATAGCCTTGCTGGTGTTAGTCCGCGATGATGTTCCCGGCTGCGAAGCTCCCGCTGCCGTTGCGTGCTGCCCCCCTGCCCCATTGCCAGTGGTGGCCCCCCCTCCCAGATCGAAAAGCAACGTCCTGGGTGCGGAGGACGTTGAGGTTTCTGGTAGAGTCAAACTAGATCAGCGATGACCGGGCCTGGCTAAACCGCGTACCCCCATGCCACGATGCCGAGAGCAGAGAGGTGGAAAGAAAGCTGGCCAGCACGTTGAAACATCCAATGGCGAGGTCAGCCTGGAGCTATGCACAGAAACCAAGGACGAGTTCATCTTGTTGTAGCAGGTAAGCAGGCAGAGCGTGTTGTGTTGTGCCATGCTGCCGCTTGCTGGTTTCTGCGTCCCTGCCTTGCTTCTTGGTTTCCCTTCCCTGCGGTGCGGTGGTGTTCTGTGCTGAGAGAGCTCCCGCCGTCGCTTCTCGGTCAGGATCAGGTCCAGTCGGAGGCTACAAGCAGCCCGGGCAAGGATAGGAAGAAAAATATCCATTGCCCGGTAGCACACCTCAAGCCAAACCAAACACCACCACCAACCACACACCGGCCACACGCTCACGGTGCACAGTACAGGAAACAGCGACCGGGGGTTGCGACGGACAGTAAAAGATCTTTGATGGGACGGTACAGCTAGACTCCACCTTCGCAAAAGGGGTGGGGCGGCTAAGAAACGCTAGCAGGGGTGACCGAGGGTACGTACCGGGTGGCTCGAAGGTGAGAAGACGGGCAGGAGCAGGGACAGGGGGTTGAGCCGGCTTAGCGTTGGTGCTGATTTAAAATAATGGTCCCATCATTCCCTCATCAGTGAGCACCACCAGCCCGAACGAGAGGGCGAGAGAGCGAATTCGTACAACGCTGCAGGCACTGGCATTCGCAATCCGCTGCGCTGCACTCCTCCTCCTCCTCACCTAAGCCTCGATATCTGTAGCTGTACTCTGTAGCTCTAGTCGCGAGTAATTAAGGGTATGCATGTAGTAGTAGTAGTCAGTACAACTCCGTTGGCTTCTTCGCCTGACTCTGTAAATACCTGAGGCATGCCGACTTACACGCAACCATGGCGATGCAACGTTGAGAGTTGCGAGTTGCCAGCAGCAGCGCTGACTATCATGGTAAGCTATGCAGTTGCAATATCAACACATCACTATCATAATACTGCGTATTCGTCCCGACTCCGGTCTGAACCAGTATCAGGTCTCGTTACAACATCGACAGAGTCGAGGAACGGGACGGGACGAAGGGGGAGACGACTGCTGACTGCGTCTGAGGCCTGATGCGTGCCTCGACTCTTCTTGTGCCGGCCAGATGCGATGCCAGGCGATCCGGGGTAAGGCAGAAGCATGGTAGTGAAGCCTCTACGATGCCAGTCGTGAACTACCTTATGCCCGCAGCCAGAGGAAAGCCACCCGGCATATGGCAGAGGAACGCGTCTGCGGTCACCGGCAGACATTGGCTCCTGGCGTTGGCCTGCCCCCGGATCGTCATCCTGAATCAACTACCCCCAGGACCCCGAACCGTTTGACGTTATTCTCATTTTACAGTTGGCGTCTGGCTTGCTCGATCTCGGCTGCGTCCCTCTAGCCGGAGCAGAACCCAAGTTGGCAGGGTGAAGTGTGAGAAGATGCTGTTTCCATCGTCATCGAGCTGGGGACGGAAATTGTGGCGTTGCGTGTCTCTCGTCGCTTCCAAGTTGCTGGCTGTCTGCGTGTACTGTGCGTGTCAGTCCGGCACTGTTCCCTTTTCGGCCGCAACCCCCCCAGTCTAGCAGCAAGCAGCGGGCAAGCAGCAGGCAGTTGACGCAGGCACAGGCAGGAACGGCACGGGCGGGCATGGGGCATGGAGGTGTTTTGAGCCCTGCCTGCCTCGCCTGCCCTGTCTACTGCCCTGGCCGGAGTGTTCGCCGTGTCCGTACTGTACGGCGGCGACACCAAGCCCGCAAAGCGTTCAAGACACAAGACGAGAGCTCTTGTACGAGCCGAAACAACTCTCAGCCCAAGAATCCTCCTCTGTGCAGCGTTGCTTCCTCATCGAGTTGGAAATTGACACTCGGATGGGGAAGCTGTCTGGTGAGGCGCAAACTTCCTGAACCGCTGAGACGGCAGGCAGGATGATGTCATCGTTGGTGTTGGTCCAGAGACGGTTGGGCAGGTGCACCTACCATCTTCATCCACCTGCCTGTGCTGCCATTCGTTGAGGGCTGACCACCGCTCGGCTTACTATGGAACGTGCCTTCCTCGCGCAATCATCGTGAGTTTCCAGGTGGGGGTGGCAGAAGGCACTACCTTCCCTACTCCGTCACCAAGCAGGTGGGAAGGGACGGGCGGGAGCTTACTAACGGGCAATTGACCGTCCCGCTTGATACGCACCCGACTTCCCGTCTCCATCGCATTATCACTGTCGTTGATTGTCCTTGTCATTATCTCCAGCTCCATCACTTATCGCCAACCGTCCACTCCAGCTCACCCCCCTCCGTCTCCCCATAGCCTTATCTCTTGTCCCTATCATTTGCACCTCGAAAAAGCATCAGTCAAGGAAGGTGGTGGGCATGGCACATCTCGAGCTAACGGTCGTCGGCGCGTCTCGGTCGCGTCTCACAGGGCTTTTAGTTTCTTCTTCTTTTCTCGTTTTTAGCCCGTCAACCTGGTCGATATCCATATAAACAGCCGCTGCGCTGGTATCACGAACCTGGGCGCCACGGGTGATGACTCGGGTCGCCGTTTGACGTTGTTGATGGGCCCTGCTCAGCTTGAACCTTATTTGCTTCGACGACGGCGACGACAACGGAATTAAGAATGAGGGCAATTAAAAAAAGGTTGGCCAACTCAATTGCATTGGCGTTGACACGCAGCATCTGCACCTTGGAGGCCCCGGCCCTGCTGCGATGATCTGATCGCCCGGGCGCCCGTACGACACCTCATTCACCAATAACTGGGCAAAATATCACCCCAGACTCTGGAGGCTGCCGGGACCTGCCAGGTTTGGAAGCGACATGAAGCGAACCCCAGCGGAGCTGCGCAAGCACACGAGACGAAGATGGGGATTGTGGAAAAAGGCCGACTTCAGGCGACAAACTCACAGAGCTGCACTCCATCTCCACCCAGCATTCCGCTTTTTCTTCTTCTTCTGCATTCCACTGTGGGCTCTGCTGTTGTCACTGCAAGGTCTCTCCGCAGTTTACTTTGGGGACTTATCGACAGCGCCGCCGCACCCATGACAAACATCAAACACGCTGCGAAAAGCTTCGTCGATGGACGTTCGGCGTGGTTGGGGTGGCGGAATTCCAGAGCTGGCCAGAAGGTGTAGACAGCAGACGCAAAAGGGGCGAGCGGTATACACAACCTCTCACCAAGCGGACGTGTGCAAGTCCAAGTGCGAGTGCGGTGCAGCAGTGCTAAGACGAGGACGCCGCCAGCCGCCGTGTCACGGGGACAGGTGTCAGTCATCACTGCAGCCAGACCAAGGCCAAGTCCAAAGTCAGTGCTGTCGATGGTTGACAATAGTGAGGAATGGAAGACCAAAGAGGACCGACCGATGCCGGCATCAGCGCCAACACCAACCAGCGTAACCGCAGCATTGTCAGCATCGGCATTGACGGATGCCAGTACAGCAGAGATGCAGCGGAGACGTCCAGACCGCGGTCGAGAATCGACGTCGACCCTTCTCTGGGTGCAGTGTGTCGCAGTCAGGGCCGCAAGTCTCACTCTCTGGGTTGGCAGCGGCATTAACAGCAACAAACTACGACTGCCACCAGCATGGCGGTACCGGCGTGAAGAATTTTTATTCTGCAAAAATGTCTCATTCCCAGCGACTGGAAGAATGTCTGGGTGGGTTGGCGAGTCGGGTTCACGCATTGTCGCAGTCACCTCGCTGGCCTCGCCGAGTCAATGGTTGCATTGGCGATGGCCACTTCTCTCATCTTTTTTGTTGTGAATTTTCACTTAGTCGAGTCAACCGACACGGGGCAGACTAGGCAAGCTGTCACCGCTTTTGCTTCACATTGCATCGGCGATGAGCAGCGCAGGGAGGGCCTTTTTGGTGGGAATTTCTCTGCCTCGCCATGGCCCAGCTTACCAGCACTACGAGCCAACCCCCGGGACGCTAAAGGAAGAAAAAAGTGTTTCGATTGGGGTAACAGAGGGTCCGCTTGGAGCGTTGGGCGGCTCAAGCGATGGAGATAAGACGAGGGAAAGCAAAGGCCTGGCGCGAAAACGAGAGATAACGCGAGCTTCGCCATGGGGCCCCGGGGCAGCACCCAGAAGGCATTGGAGTGGCCCGAGCTTCGTCGTTCGGATCGCTGTTTGGATGTCGGCAAGGATTCTGATTGGCTATCCAGACGCTGGGCGACTGTTGTTGGTCACTGATTGGTGTCGCGCAATGTTCTGGAGCTCCGTATCGAAGTTTTTCTCAATTTATTTTTATTTTGTCCTTGTCCTTGGAGAGCGGGACCGGTGCCAGGCTGTGATGGGATGAAGTGGATTCGACATCGCCTTCATTCGCACCGCAGCAACCATCAAACCACCAGACCTTAATATTCAGTAAAGTGTTCCAGTCGAGGCAAGAAGATGAAAATTTGCACTGAAAGGGATGCAATGGATAAGAGTGATAGGGTCACATAATTGGCAGTCGCCAGCAAAAGGTGTGGAGGGGGGCACTTACCCAAAGGGACAAGTTCAGTGACGGGAAGGAAGGCATCGCGCCAACCAAAGGCAAAGGACAGAAAAACTGCAGAGGAAAGTACGGAGTACGTACATGCAAACATCGCAAAGGAGAAGGAGGCAAGGAGGCAAGGAGCGCAGGAGGAAGGAGGAGGGGCTCCCAGCCTGGCAGGACCCGCCCAATCGGCCTGGTCCAGTCTTTCTTTCCTCCCCACCAGAAAAGAAGAAGAAGCGAGGCTTCCATGGAAAGGATGTGAAGTGAAGCAAAACTGCCCATCCCCATCGAAAAAGAAGGGAAAAAGACGCGAAGCCAACTACAGCGTTTTCCTGCTGCTGCAACCTCACATCGCCAGCCCCGACGACCGAACTGCGGCGCGGACAATTGGCGCGCGGAGATGCCGCCCTCGTCCGTCCCCGTTCCATCCTTCGGGCTCCATCCTCACCGGCACCGTGGCACACACACCTCTGAAGTTCGTTGAGAACCCTACAAAGTACGAAGGCCGCACAAACTCAGGGGGCCTTGTTCCGGACAGGGAATGCCTTCAAAGTCAAACACCGCCCAGCTCCGACCGGTAGCCCTGCCGGTGACCCACCCAAACACCTCCATGCTCCAGGGAGGGATCTGACGGCCAGGGACTAGGGCCCAGCTGTGTTCAGCTTTGCAGGACGACGACGAAGACGACGACTCCACGCCGTTGGTCGCATCACCACATTCCATTCGGCGTCGCACTCTGCTTTGTGTCACGGCTCGCAGCAAGATGCTCCTCCATTCAATCGCCGCACGCCTTCACCCATTCCACAGGGCCACGATATCCTGCTTCTGGCAAATCCGAACCCAGCCGAGATGCCTCCAAGTTGTCTCTCTCACGTCCCAACGCCCAACACCAATTGCCACAGGCGGTACATGAATTGACACCCTCAACCGCAACTTGCAAGGGGAGGAAGCCAGTGTGCCACCACATGGCAGTCTACGCCCTGGTGGTGTTTAATTTATATCGGGAGTCATCAAGAAGCTGCGAGTCTGACCTCCCGCAGCGGCTTGCTACGGATATTCTACGGCCGAGACCAGTCGCCGCTTCAGCACTGGACGTAGTCCACCGAGAACCTCTCTCTTTGGCTGATGTGCTTCGTCCGAGCATCGGTGCCGGACCACTTGACGGCCACCCTCACCACCGCCGCCCTGACCGGAATGTCCACCAAGTAGTCGCTGGTTATCTCGCTGCCAGTACTCGACCTTGACCAAGACTCGTCAATGGCAATAGAAGGCAACAACGGTCCTATTAGGGGCTCCCACTGCTACTCTACGGCGGGGCATTTCCCTTCCCCCGCCTCCGCGTCTCTACAAGAACGTCCTCGCTGGTGGTTTTCCCCTCCTTGGGGATACATGGCTGCCGCACGGAGCGTATGCAGTCACCGCTCGCTCCGGCAGCCCATGGCCTTCAGCAATCGCTCCTCCGCCTCGCCCGACGGCTTGCGCGCGATGCATCTATCTCTCAGATCATCCAGTCAAACGGAACTCCACCAGCCATGCTCCCCGTTCCCACTCACGCACATAAAGTACTTACATCCAAACATCCACTTCTACGCCCACGGCCGGTACGGAGCTCTTTCGGCACACATTGGCGCATGCAAGGCATGGCCGGCCTGCCTGTGACAGGTTGGACTCGCAAGGGCTGACGGCCAGTCATTGAGCTGCATGGCCTCGCTTGATGCCCCGAAGCCCACACACGCCACCATCCACTCTCCGGCCCAGCACCAGCCCCTCTTTCGCTGTCACCACCACTTGCCATGGCTGCCAGTGTCGTCGTGCATCGTTGGTCGTCTCATCGGGGACTTCGTCGTCCAGCCTCACGGAGAACGACATGGGTATCATACGACGCATACCTCTTTGGCCCTTTTCGAAACCCGTGCAGAAAGCCCATCGATATTTCAAAGTACCATGGCAGCCACCTGGTGGAGAATCGCTTCACCAAGACCTCCTCCAGCTGAAGCCATTTTGCATGGCACCAAGCCCGTGAATCCACATCACCGTCTGTCTCCTATCAGAACATCTGTCAAACTATTACTCACAGCTTGCATTCTGGGGAAACATACGCGAGGTCAATTGCCCCTCGCTCTCGCGGCATAGGCCAGACTCTGCTGTATGACATTGTATGCAGTCATTCATGTCTCCCCAGCGTGCATGCTGGTCTGGGTTTTCTCTATGTCTCCTTGGCCCTTACGGTCAAATTTTGCCGTGATATTCTTGGCATGGTCTGTCGACAAGGACTGGAACGATCTCACCCAACAGCAAACCAAATGAAGCCTAGGGCCGGCGATTCGATGGTCTGCATTGTACATACAAGCGCTTCCCGAGCGTCTCGACACCACGGTGAGAGATTTTGCAGTTACTAACGATCTGCTTGTGCGACAGCAACCACACCTCTTGGTTAAGGCTGTTGGCCACCACCTACCATAATCACGTCTCACCGCGTCGCGTTATCTTTGGAGTCGCAATCTGAGATGCCCAAAACGCACATCTTGGATCCCTGATTCGCTGCGCCGTCGACCTGGCCCCTGCCACCCGTGGCTAGGCTCATCCATGATGGCTGCTAATTTTGCCCCTGCCTCTGTCACACCGACAGGGATTGACGGCGCTGCCTTCACTGAAGCCATTCGCAGACAAAGCACGCAAGCCATGGTGCAAGCCACACCTGCTACAAGGTGATGCGGTGGGGCATGTTTCTGCGCTAATTTGAATCGCAGCGGGCGGAGATATGGCTGCTCGGAGGTGAGGAGGCTTGCCCTCGCCGGCGACGTGGACGGTCCGGACGGCATCTCCATTGCTTCCGGGGCCTCAACAATGTGGATCGTCTTTGGTCCGTTACAATGGCTGGCGCCGATGCAAGCTTGTGAGCACTTGAAGCTCATGTTAGTCTGACGTCCGTCCCATATGCAGGATCACCGACTTATGAGCTCAACCCCCTCTGCAATCCCCGCCTTTGCGTGAGGAACATGGTTTCCGGGTGTCAGGACATAGGACTAAGCACACGAGCTGCTGCATGTTGGCGGATATGATTGCGTCAAGCCTGCTCGACATAGCCACAGCTTCGGCTACAGTCACGTCAATTCATCAGATCAGACACGAACGAGTTGGAGACGGGTGTTTGCCTTGGCCGATAAGGGTCCCTTGAGCTCCATTCCGAGAGCGGACCCGAGACAGATCCCGAGATGAAGACCTCGCCCGTGGACCTCAGGCCGTGGGCTGAGAACCGGCGACCATGTCACATAAGTGCAAATCTATCACATTAGAGATGGTGGCGCCGCACCACTGCGCAGAAGCCTGGCAACCAGCTCCGCAAGTCCCCTAAGCTGCTAACGAACCCCCAAAACGAGGAAGACCCTATTATCATGTACAGAGGACCCTGAAGACCTGCATCGGTCCTCTTTTGTGGCGAGGATCGACGCGGAAACTGCAGTCGACGGCTCTAGATACGAATCGTTCCAGGCTCTTGTGGCCGACATGACGCGCCAGTGAAGCACAACCGCCAGAGTGATCGCTGGGACCACTGCACGCCAACGCGACCGACATCATACAACTGAAGAAACACCCGGTAGTGGCTGTCGATGATTCAACCTGGATCAGAGAGACGCAATCACAGCAATCTGATCTTGCCGTCATCCCCTTCAACATGCTCGAAAAGGAACTCATGGGGATGCTGGATGGTGGATGGTGGTCTGATGGACAACAGGCATTATCATATCATCCAATGTTGATTTCTTACAGCTTTGGAGCACCGGGGACATCTTGCCTGACACTTAGTGGGCCCGTCCCTCGTCAGCTTTATGCTGCGGCTGCGTCCGGGGTCCTGATTCGCCAGCGAGATTCGTTGGGAGCGGCGTAATGGCCTCAATTGGAATGAACCAAAGCTCAGCATCAACTCGCAAAACTTTGGAAGGGATGATGGGCGGCATCCGCCCGCACATTCTCATTTCTTTGTTTCCACGCGGCGGCGTCTACGGTGGCGTTTCCTTCCCCAGACAACAAGCGTGTTCTCCAGACACCGTTGCGGACAGGGTCCAGGGAGACGCCCGGGAACGACTTCAGACGCCTCCGTGTCACCAAACTGACTCTTACAACCACTCCCGCGCGGCCCAGCAGCGGGTTGTCAGGCCATCGATCTGTATCTTGAGTCGACGCAATGGTGCGAAGTGAGATGTCGGGAAAATCAGAGACATGACGGGGACGGCAGCCGGAGTCTGGGGATATGTCATTGTCAGGCCGTCGTCTCCGCGATCGACGTCAAAATCCGGAGATGGGAGATCATTTCGTGATGGGTGACGGGGCGGCAGAATCGAGTAGCCAAAGAGAGACCAGCACACCGAGTGCAGCGCTGCACCCAAGTGGTCGGTGAGCCGGATGTGGACAAGGTGAGGGTGAGATGGGACGGCTTCGAGCTACGCAAACACAGTGCGTGTGGCTGCAGACGACGACCGTACGTTTTCGAAATACGAGACACTGTATGGGCATGCCGTGTGCCAATAAGCGTGCCGAAGTCGCACAACATTCGCGTGCAGGGGAGAATGCGCATGTGTTTTCTGCAGGCCTGGGGTCGGAAGGGTGTTTCACTGCCAAATGGGCAACAGCAAAAAAACGAAGGCGACCACCACTCTTCAGTCCGCGCCGCGCCGTACACTGATAGTCGAGCGAGACGCCAAGCAGAAGCCCATCATCAATGCTTCCTTCGACTCGAGTCAGCCTGCTGTCGAATCGCCGATTGATGATGAGGCAAATGGTACGGTAAGGAGCGGTGAGGCTGGACAAGCAATCGTCAACGAGCTATATCGACGTGTCTGAAGAATGCTCAGGCATCCCAGGTCCTCGACGAGTCGAGACTCAACTGAGCCTCAAATAAAGTTTGACTCTTCATCTCCACACTCGGCCTCGCGGTGGAGGCAGACTGCGGAAGACGAGACAGGAGACCACCGCTCGGCTGCCGAGTGACTCCCGGAGCGCGTCAGCTTCCGGATCATCCGTGCCAGGCAACGTTCAAGGGGCACAGCCAGTGATTGTCGTCTAGCACAGGGCCTGTCCTTGCAGGCGCAAAGGTCTAGAAAGCTGCCTTCCCAGCGCAGCCAATCACGTCTGCAGCGCAATGTGTCTGTGGAAGACGAGCGCAGACGATTGGTCAGCATTGGGTCCTCCATGCTGCTGCTCTCGTAGCAGGAGCGGGTTTTCTGCCGCTCAACAGCTTGCTATCGAGGCTACTGCTGAGCACCTGTGGTTCATTCAGCAAGCTCCATCTACTATCAAACGCCAGCCAACGATTTGGAGACCAAAAGCGATGGCAGCAGCAATCGCGCTGTAAATGATGGAACGAAAAAGAGGGACAACAATTCGTCGACGAGAATTTACCACGCTGACGCTTGAATTCTATGCTGCTTGATGGCTTCTAGCCGGAAATAGGCGCTTGGTCTGTATCAAGCACGGCACCGAGAATTGACCAATCACATACTTCTTTGACGCCATTCAGTCCGGAACACAGCTCCCATTTGATGTGCAGTCAGTGGGGGTGTCGGATGCGATTCACAGAGCAGAAGCTTCCATACCCACCTATTCGAAAGTTGTTATCTGGGAAATGGGTATCAGGCACACGAGCAGTGGTAGGTTCGCCCAAAGAATACGCGGTACTTCTTGTTTCGATGCCTCGAACATCAGCTGTTTAGCCCTGGCTCTGCGCCCGACGCTGGCCACATGTACGGATGCCGGACGGCTGGCGTTGTTCCCCGCAAGCCTTGAACCATGCCAGGAATGAGCGGACCAAAGACTCCAAAACTCAGTGTCTTCGAATTGTCACGTTCAGACTCGGATGGCACGGTTGTTTGTGGGGGAAGCAAGCAATAAGCAATGCAGGCGTGCTCACGAGATCAATATCTTTGGCGCTGCTCACGTTCCATGGTCGGAGAGTGACCCAAAACTGATCGAGCAATGACGCAATGGAGTCGAGGGCAGCACAGGCGTTGGCAATGTCCCGCTTTACGGGGGCCTGCGAGATGCAGTGCTGTCCGTACGCGTGGGCAGATCGTGATGAGACGTGTCGTTTCGGTGTCGTCCTATTCTCGAAGGCTCATCGTGGCTCGGTCTTTGCTCCCAGGCACGAAACCAAGGCCTGTTCACGTCTCCCACGCTCCGCCGCGCCGGGCCATACCATCCGCGTGGGTCGTGAAAAGAACAGGCCCCACGAGGCTCCCGGCCGGTGATGCCAGCTGATCGGGACGGATCGAAAACAATTGGTGGGATGCTATTTTGAAGCGAAATCCGGTATTTTGGCTCCCAGGCTGCGACGATCGAGCGCGAAATGCCACGGCGAGACGACCATCGCCAGACGGCAAAACCCTGATTTTCCTTGCGGCGCGGTGCGTAGGGTCTTGGAGAAAGCTGTCTCTCAGCTAGCTGTCACCAGCTTGTCGGCTCAGACAGACATGCTGTTTCCCAAAGATGGTGCGCTGCCCTGGGTGGCCTGAGGGTGTCACTGCAATGTATCGCATCGCACACAATGGAATGCGTCGCGACTTTGACGCTACGGCGAAGAGGACCGGGGCGTTTGTCGACCGATGACGGACCCCACTGATCTGCGCGAGGTTTACCTCAACGAGCCGGGGTGCTGCCAAGTTTTGCATGCGAAGGCTGCAGGGGTGCAATACCCATCAGATAAAAAAAGGACCCATGGATGTGGTATTGCAGGCATGAGCGTCGCCCTGATAGGGCCTCTCCGCGACCATCGCTTCCGCGGCCAGGGCCAGAAAGGGCTACCGATGAAGGGTGGAATTCAGCAAAATTGAAAGGCATTTTTGCTTTCGAAAGCTTTCGAAGAGCACGACGCAGATGGCAACAAGGATGTGCAATATCGAGCTGCGTCCCCCATCTCCGAAGGTATAGACAAGACGAGATGAAGGTGTACGATTACCAGAGCAGTAGTGTCCCTATCTACAACAAGTTGATACGGCCTTGGTTCGGTATACCACTCGATACGGCGAAGCCACGAGGAGATATCCTCATGATTGCCTCGTTTGGAATCTTGGACCCCCAGACGTCCCGTGTATTGCCAGACAATGGGCTGTTTGTCTCGTGGGGTTTTGGAAACCAAGGAAGACTCGCCCAACTCATCGTCCATCGATTTGATCAGGCAAGACCAGCAGCCGCTCCAACCTGTTCCCCGCAGCTCGGCGCACAGAAAGTCAACGGGAGTGCGGAGGAGGCCATCGAATTTGCTGCTTCGAGGGGGAGAATTTGCTCCGGAAACGGCCAACTGCAGCACAGAAGCATCGTCCCATGTCCGTGCTGGATGCAAATGTCCTTCACACAGGCGTTGTCACGGATGGCCTCAAGAAAGTGAGCAGCGCATCTCGGCACGGCTCCCCCTCACTTCATCCCACCATTCAGCTTTCAATGTCGAGCCATCAACCCTGTATCGATATGACAGTCAGTGGACACCAGATGCAGCGTATCCACTGAAAAAGCTCATTTGTGCCTCCTTCACGTCAAAGAGACTCCGGAGCTTCAGATGCCCAGTCACAAGGGGGTTGACGGGTCTCCTATGTGACCTCCATCCCCCATTCTCAACTCCTCAATATTCCCCGCAGCAGTAGGACGGGGCAGGTCACGATATGGGCATTGGGCAAAAGAGGCAGGACAGATTCCAACGGCACGAAATCTCTTCAACCGCAGCACATGGGCTGCGCGTGTCGTCGCATCCTGCAGAGGCTCAATGACGTAGGGACCCGTTTTACGGCCCTCAGCCGTCATCGGGAATTAACATGGAAGATCGAGCTTTTCTGTGATGAGCCAGGCGCCGCGCAGCGCCCAGGGCTGCAAGTGGCCAGCGAGCCAACAGCAGCCCCCTACCCATCCCCACAGCGCCGGCCAGTTTAGTCCAAGTACGCTGCTAGTCCGCACCGCTCCAGGCGAGCTTGCGCGGTTGCTACAGGGGCTCAAGGCCTCAAGGCCTGCACAGGGGCAGAAAGCCATTGTTCGCTGCGCTAAAGGCGCTCATTAGAGCTTGCCGTTTCAGCGCCGGCCTCCACTGAGGAGAATTTACTTCGCGGGTCGCTGCAGCCCGTCTCGCGCTAGACAGGGACGGTCAACAGGCGGACGACACTGGGCGTTTGGCGGGCTCTAGGGCTCCCAGAAGCACTCATCGACGGCAGATACAGTGAGAGAGAGCCCTGGAACTGTCAAACCGGAGCATCTCAAACGGCGAGAGGTTGACGACCTGTGTCCACTTCAGATGGAAGAGCATTGTGGGCATCAATCACCATGGGTGCCCCTCGCAGCAATCGCCCCTCAATGCTGGATCTAGACCTCTCGCGGACCCGATCAAAGCCAGAATCTCCCGTCCGGGCGTTGGAAATTGCATCTGAAAATGGCATGGCCGTATCGAAAGAACACGAGAAGCAACCACTGCAAAAGCAATCCGCGACAAACCCATCCTGGTTGCTCCCCCACGCCCCTGGACAGGCTCTGGAAATCAGCCTCCTTTGAGCACACACTCTCTTGCAGCAACTTGGCAGGCCGTCGAGGCCTCCCCTTACTGCGACATGTTGTCCATGTAAAGGCTGCCCTGGCCGTTGCTTCACCGAGACCTTTTGGTGTTTGCCAAAGCATACAGCGCCCGGAGTTTATGCCGCGTACGGGCTTGACGCAATGTTGCAAGACAAACTAGCACAACACTAAGACGGCACGGCGGTACTCGGCACAGGCAAGCCTTCTGGATGTTTTTCCCCTGCTCAGTCCCTTGCAGCCAAGGTCCTACAGGTTCGAGAAAGCTCACTGCCATTGGCGCAGCCACGTATTTTGGCTGACCGAGCCACACTTCTCAACCGGTTATGGCCCCCAACGAAGCCAGCTTCCGATTGAACCATCTCGCTTGTGCTTCCGCAGCATGGCTCTGCCTTGGTTTTAGACTATTACATTCCTCTCTCGAGCGAATGAGCAGGTGTCACGACTCACCGGCTCGCTGACCAGCTTCTTGCCAGGTGTCTAGGGATATGAGACTGCGCAAGCCTCGTTCCACGATGGCATCATTGACGTGATCAAACCACTCAATGGATGAGATTATAGCAGTGACCTAATAACATGGTTCCCTGGCACTCGTCAAGCGAGTGTTTGGCGGCAGAGCCTCAATGTTGCCGTGGCCAGGAACCGCCTGCCAAAGCTGCCAAAGCTTCAGCGTGGCTTCAATGCCCTGATAGCCGTCTCAGAGACGGACAGCCTTGACCGCGTTTCTCATCTTTGATCAAAACAAGGCGCTACCTGTCGCGAGGGTGTAGAGGCAGCCCTTTGTGGCTGATCAAGAGGCCGAGACACGCTGCGTGCGGCAGACATGGCCCGCTGCGAACTACCACCAGGTGATTTGGGGTTAGGGCAGGCGTTTGCTATCCATGGAGCTGCCCGCCGACTTGTCTGCAGCTGGTCTAGAACACTCGCCACACCCAGCTGCGGTGGCGGACTCTTAGTAAGCCTGCTCGGCTCTCTGACTGATGTTTCTGGAATACCGCAAAGCGAGACAAACGGGCTGGGCGGGAGTCCGAGCATCCAATGAGCTTACACTATGGGTATCCTTGGATATGCGACTTGCGCAAGCCGCAAGAACTAGGGGTTTCAGACCGGAAATGCTGATCTCTCGCGAGTGCTCGCATCAAATGGCGGTGAGATTTCATCTGGTCTTAACCATATATGCTCATCTTCGACGAAAGCGCCCCGGTCTGCCACCCTCTATTGTCCACGGACTGCCGTGGCTCGCACCAGATCTACGAGATAAAGTTTCGCCCGCATGCCGGCGTCTTCAAGCCGCGGCCCACCTCAACCGCCGGGCGGACGTCGCCGTGTCGATCTACGGTGAGGCTCTTCGTGGTCCCCGGCCCTTGATTGTTTCCGTCGTACACATTGAGCGGAAACACGTGAGGGTGTCTGCCACCGGGAACTCTCATGTTATTGTGGGAAACTCTGGTACCGGAGCGATGGCTCCAGAGTTTCTCAACGGTCCGAAGATGGGATTTTGCCTTTGCCATCTCGACTCAGGAATCTGGGGATTGACCAGACGGAGGCGTCTCCGACCGGCTCGGTGCAAGGTTCCGGGCCAAGCGGCCGGCTGGGCGCATGAGCTGGCCATTTTCGGACGGGACGAAGCATCTCGTGGAACTTGGATAGGTCCCGTGATCTCCTGCATATTCGAGCCTCGGGTTCGCATATGCAGTGTGCCTTGACGAGAAGCAACCTCGGAAGCGCCGATTACGGGCATGCGCAGGCAAGTGCTGGCTGGGTGTGCCGTGGTTGTGTCGCTTACTACGACAACGTGGAAGCGATTATGTGGGCTACACGCAATCTATTGCGCAGTGTCTGTTTATGAACAGTCATGATGCGCAGCGTCGGAGAAATAATTGTTGCAATTCGCGGCTGCCGACGGGATTTCCTTTTGCGTCTGTCTGGGTCAACGGCGATGCCCGCCAGGAGCTCGATGGAGTATGCCATCTGGTCCAGCCTGAAGTTCAGAGGCACAGCTCCTGTCTGGGCTGCGTCTACTCCTATCAGAAATCGAAGCCGTCTTTCCTCCTTACACAGCATGAAAGCGTTTTCACCTTTGGGTCCTATTCGCTTCGCAATATCTGGCGAGTTGCCCAGGTTTGCACGCGCTTGATAGGATGGATGGTCGCACCGCAGCAATCTTACAACGACATTTGGGTTCGAGACTGGAGAATCTTCACCGGTGCGGTTGTACGACACGCCGACCAGATATCGGTGGGAAACGGAGAGTTTCTGGAGCAACTCATCATCTATCACCTGATCATCGAGCTGTCGAGTCGCTGTAAGAGCTGAGTATGAATTGGCAACCCCGCATATCAAGTATACTCGCGTGGCCGCCAGATTAACATGCACAACGTGCAGCGATGCAGTCAGAATCCGGGGATGAATCGTGGCTGGAGCTGTCATTCTGCGTCACGGCGCGCAGGCAGGCTTCACTTTGGCCATTGAGCCCTCTCCGTTGACCGAGTAAGACGCGCCCCTCAGAATGATCACCATGTTGACCGGTGTGTATAGCATGTCGAATGGTGGTGCCATGGTGATGCACTGGGCAAATGCAACGACCACTACTTAGTACCCATACCGGCCTCCGCATGAATCGTCGTGGCGCCTCGAGACCTAGACCTGGCCGGACGGACAGTTCTGTGGGAGCAGACTGCTGCCATGCCCGTTGATGAGACGACGTGCAGCGGCCGCTGGCCAACCACATCGGCACATCTCTACCCCACAAACGTCTGCTGCGACGACTACCACAGAGCGCATGTCCATGTTGACCTTGCATGTCTGCGGCACCCTGTGGCACAGAGAAGCTAAGGACTTGGGGTAAGATGGGAGCGGAGGGCGTTTCAGCATCGTCTCTTTGAGGCAGTCGAGCTGGGGAAAGCGGGGTTGGTTTGGCGACGGCGCTAGCAACCTCTGGTCTCACGGACATTTGCGCTGTTGGAAGCGGCACTTGGCTTCTTTCTGGCATGACTGGCAGCCGGTCGCGGACGGTGCGGTTTGCATTTCTCCTAAGGCAGTTGTTGAGGAGTCTATCTGCGCTTTGCTGCAGACTTGACGTTTCCTGCTACTCACCGCGGTGGCGGGATTTCTCCTGATGGCTGGGTTCACCGCTGCTGTCAAGGCGTTTGGCTTTACCCCGGACCGGCGCCGGATGGGGATCCAGAATATCCATGGCTTTTAGTTCAACGTCCCATCCGCGGGAGCCAAAAATGGGGAATCCTCTGATTCCCGTTTTGGAGGGGAGGCGTGTGTGTTTCGCCGTCGAACTCTCGACGGAACACGGTGCTGACCAGACCGTCGAGGACGGACTGGATCTACGACTTCAGTTGGAGCTGATGGTGTCGCCGTCAGGGTCTCGCCCATGTTTGCATCTTGCCTCCCCGGTGCCGGCGCCGGGATACAATGACCTTTCAGCCACGGGAGGGGTTGGGGAGGTTGACGGCGGACGATACGACCAGTGTTTTGCGGGATACCTTGGTGGTTTGACAGTCCAGGTCGTCCCCCGCTTTCCATCTCAAGTTCCAGCAAGCGGGAGATACGGTTGGTACAGGCTTCCCTGCTCATCAGAAGCTGTATCTGATGGCAAAGGAAGGGGGATGCCAGATGCCCGCGCTAGCGTGGTCCGATTTGCGCGGCCGCTGGATGTTTGCCGGACGTGAAGGGTTTCCGGGCGTCTTGGCAAAGCTGGAAAAGACGATTTTGCGTCGCGTTGCAGCGGGACCGGGGATATGAGATATCGGAGGGCGGTGGTCGTTTGCTTTGCCTTCTCCACGCATCCACCTCGGATATCCACATCGGTGAGCGACGACAGCTCCCAACCCGGAGATTATTGCAGAGCTTAAGGACGGGGCCCGAAGATGCAGCTGCAGAGATGCCTTCAGTGAGACGGAGGTTTGCGAGATGAGGTGGATCTCCAGGACATCCAACATCTATGGACCCCGCCTCTGTCGCGATGGATGGAGCTCTACATACGCAAGCTTCATCAGTGAGCTTCCAGACCTGGTCGGTGTGCCTGCCCGCAGTCAGCACACCAACTCAAGCCCAGCGGCTCATCTTAGCAGGCGCCTCATGTCTCCATAGGGCTCTTGATTGGACGACACCCCTCTCTCGGTAAGCCGTGGAGGTGGCCTTGAGGCTGGGGCGGGAGGGGGGACGTTGGGCGGCGCGCAAGCAGGGCTGCCAATCTCGTCCTCCCGCATCGATAGCGTATGAACCCGGCGACATTGAAGTTGATGCTGGGTTGCATGCAGCAGCGGGGGCCCTGATGTTGCGTGCTGCTGCCATGTCTTGGACCTGACAAAGCAGCGTCATTTCAGAGGAGCTGCTTCTGGCATGTGAACAGATTGGCGGTGCGTCCAGCGAGCTGCACGCGGTGAGAGTGGGGAGTAAGGGTCTTCATCGCCGTGGAGAGACGGGTTGAGACATGCTGTGTGAGATTTGCGGGATCTTCGACGGTGGCACCTGGGGTTCAGGTGGCTTGCGGGGAAATACTGGCTGCTCTCTGCGCGTTCTTTGTCGCTGGGCACGAGGGACCTGCACAGCCTGGGAAAGGAGGAGGGGGGACGTCACGGCAACGGTTTTCGGAGGGTCCACGGCAGTTCGAGGACTACACTGCGCGATGGCTGCTGCGAGTCGAGGAATGCTTTTAGACGCGGCGACTTCACGGAGATGACGGGGGTGCTACCCCGGCGGCGGGCGAGAATGTCGTGGACCCGGGGAACCTGCGGTGAATGTGGACTCGGGCGGAGATGCGCTCTCTGCTGCTATCGGCGCCCCGACTACGACGACCACAGGAAATCGTTCCGGCATAGTTCTTGGCCCCCGCATTTCTTCTACGACAAAGCACGACAGGTGCAGCCGATGCAGTTTGTCCTGCGTGTTCATCGTGTATCGCGGGAGAGGAAGCCTTTTCCTTCGCTAACACGGCATCGCACTACATGCAAGGAGCAGGAGGCTCGGGATTGACAAAAGCGAGACACACAAGAATCCTTCGCGGAAATTTTCTTGATCCTCACAACTTTACGCGCGATATCTGCTCCTGGGAGACCCACGACAAATTGATGCCACAAGATTTTATCGTGACACGGCAGCACGGATGGGGAGAGAAAGGTTACACCCCCGGATTTGATGTCTCGGCCGGGTGAGACCCTGAAGGGTTTCCTCTTGTAGCGGGGAAAGGGAAGCTGTGAATTCTGTTTTCAGCTCCAAGTTCGTGGTGTTTATCTGACTAAACGCCAACTGCACGGCCGTTGGCATGGACGGCCGCTGGAATTGAATTTCCTGGGGAAATGCGCGATGAATGAGTCGGGGGCGGGGACGGCATTCATTCGTACGACGGCGAGGCGTTTGATTGACGCGCGGGCTGCAGATGGAAAGTCTGATATGAAGGGACCTTGTTTGGCTGACCAGTCAGGTTTAGGTTTGGGGGTTGAGTAGGATCAGGGCAACATCAGCGGCGACGACGACGATGATGAGGCGAAAAGCACAACAGGAAAAAAAGTTCGTTGGGCTGGATGGAGGCATGCCGGGAGCTAGCCGCTGACGGGAGAGGCTGGCGGAAAAGGGGAATTGAGTTGGAGCTCGGATGTTTTTGTTTTGTTTGCATGTTCACTGAAGTGCAGCAGACTTTCAGCGGATTGCGGGGAAGCGTGTAGCAGAGCTTTCTTGCGCTTGCTTGCTTCCCCTGCCCAGTCTTTGGACAAAAGGTTGATTTTTTCCGGTCGTGGCGGGAAGGAAATGCCATGTTCAGGCTCCCATCGCCAAATACACACCGGAGGATTACTGTTTTCCCTCCTTGTTGGGGAGGATGCGACATTGGCTTTTGCCTCGTACGCTTGTCTACTTCGTCTGATTTCCCTCATTGTGGAGGAGTGCAGACCGAGGAGTTGACACTGTGGCGGCGAGGATTGTCTGATGGAGGGGAGGTGTTCTGAGAGACAGCGCCCGCCTGTGGAAGTTTTCACGGTACGCTTGAGTGGAAGGGCCCAGCGGCCTCTTCTTCTTTGGTTCGAATAGGCAAGCCGACATCAGGCCAGTGTTGCTCTCTGGATATTTCGGCATCGAAAGGTGGGAACGCCATGGCTTACGAGCTGTGGTTGTACCCTTTGCGCCGCGCCGCCTTCTTACCTGCCGTGCATATGCCCTGGCCTGGCCTTGTTGTGTAGGAGCACTCTTATTGCAGTGGTCCAATTTTTACAGCATACATGTAAGGTGAGGTAGGTGGTGGGTTTCGTAATGATGCAGATGGGCTCACTCAGGAGGGGAAGACGGGAGTGAGATGTGAGATGGGAATAGTGACAGTTTCGCAGGTGGTTTTCAGCGAGTATTTTGTGAGTGGTCATGTACGATCATGTCATGTTGGTCGCATCTGGCGCTCGCCCATCCCAAGATGACGAGCTGGACGGGCGAGATTGGCGTGAGGTCATAGGGGTCCTTGGGATCGTCGCGTTGTGAGTAGACGGGAAGGGTTTCGCGGATGGGAGATGGGAGCTATTTTCCCTGATTTGTGTCGTTGATGTGCGCGAATGAGGGCATGCATTGGACCCTTTGGGCGTAGGTAGCTCTGCTACGAGCGTGGTTTTTTTTTCAGGGTCCGACGATCGTTTGAAGATTGTGGCTGCGAGCGAGGGAGGGTGGTGCGTAGGGGACGGGTTGGGCGACAACGGCGAGACGCGAGGCGAGAGTGTGTGTTTGGATGGGTGGATGGATGGATGCGGGAGGTGGGAGGTTCGTGATGGTGGTGGTGGTGGTGATAGTGAAGCGAGTGGACTACTTACACTGGCGAGGGAGGTGGTGTGTGTTGAACAGACGAGAGGTTTTTTTCTTCTTCTTTTGGTGGAGGTGTTGGTTGGTTGTGGGGACGCCCCCCTCGAGGAGGCGTATTGGACATGCAGGATGCGGAATGCGGTCTTGGAGGGGATGCGAATTGTGTGTGGGAGGATGGTGGTTGTGGTTGTGGGTGATGAGTGCAGCGCAGCGCAGCGCATTGCAGCTTTACCACAGGTAAGGTAGGTAAGGTGTGGTGGAGGCTCCCCGATGATGAGACGCTGTTATCAAGGGGTGAAGGGCCTGGCCTGGCCTGGCAGGGGACGATGGGCGATGGGGATCCGGGGTGTCATTGTAGATTTACGCGTCCTAGGCGGGTTTTTGGCCCTTTGTGCAGCCGGCTTTGGGAGCTTTGGGGGGTGGTGTTTGATATCAGGCTTGATTAACTATGGCGATAAGGCTTCATAATTGTCATGTCGACTTGTGCTGTCTTCAAGTTGATGCTTCAGTCTATGGCTACTCGGGAAGTGATTGTCTTTCGTCGGCGGGAAGCTAGAAGCTTTGCCAGCATATGTCCAATGCCAATCAACACGCTATCTGACTATCAAAGCCGGTTATTCTAAATTTCTCCTGCTGCCTCCTTCTTCAAGAAAGGGGACAGACACCACAAGACACCACACACGGACAGACGACGGTCTGGGTGTTGGCGGCGTGCAGGGAGGAAGTTTATTCTTGTTGGGGAAGTTTAGTCCCCTTTTTTGCTTGCTCGCTGGCTGTTTAGTGCTAGTCCAGTGTGTTTAGTAAGGTCTCTTTAAGGTGGTGGTGGTAGTGGCCAGGTACTACACACACCCTGCCCGGGGCTTGGGCACTATTGTCAGTGCGGTGAAGAGCAGACAAGAGTCAGGGAGCGCTGGCGGACACAGGTTCAGCTATTGTTTCTACGGGAATAAACAACTCGATGGATGTGGTGGGTGCTTTGACGCTGCGACGGCCGGGTTCGGAGGCTGGGAAAGGTGGTTGACGGATGGCGGACGGGGTCGAACAACGAACGGCAGATTTGGGGGGCTTGCGTGCTATGTTATTCTGGCAGCGATGGCGGCCGCTTGCTTGGTTTTTGGGCTTGTGGCGGGTGGGAAGAGCTGTTGCTGGCTGGTTTCGGTCGAGTTGGGGATGGGCTAGTGATGGCGAGAGGGGTGTGTGCTGGATCTTGAATGTTCCTTTGTTTGGATGTTAGATGGCGGGATCTTGCTAGATGGGCTAAGGGGGTTTAGAGCAGGGCCCTTTGGATGTGGATATGGTTACAAGAGGCGAAGCGAGGTGAGGCTCTGGATGCGAGGTTGGAGATGCTTGGCTGTGATGATGCGATATCATCGTGCGTTTGATCCGCGATGAGATGCGGTCTTTTTTGTTTCTTTGGGATACAGATTGAGACTGCTGCAGGTTGGAGGTTTAGAGGCTAGACTGGCCGGGCTTGCTGCGACATGGAAGAGACAAGGGGGCCACGGGGGACGGAGATGCTGCGCGGATTTTTGAGCGCAGATTTTACAGGGCGCAGAGGGTTTGCAGCGTGCTGGATGTGCGAAATGCTCCGATCATGACCAGGGTTTGGTTCATTAACGAAAAGTGCAACTGCGTGAGTGGTTTTTGTATGTCAATTGACCAATGTTGTTGCTGCAAGACCTATCGAAACCCGACAGGCCGACGGTCGGCGAGTCTGTGTGTGTGGTTGTTGCCTTGGAGCGTACGTAAGATGGCGAGAATTTCAACGCGGCATTATGAGGACTGGGAAGAGGCGAGGCGCAAAAGGCGTGTGTGTCTGTGTCGTGCAGAGGGAGAGGCGAATTACGTGCATGAGGAAATTATTGAGATATTTCGTCCGCTGCGGGTTGCTGTTGCTGTTGGGGTGGATATCTGGCTCCGCTCAGATACGGATGCGGGTACGTACGAGGGGGAGGAGCCCAGGGCTTGTCAAAGTTACAGATGCCATGTAGCAGGCAGGAGGCGAAGAGGAGAGGGGCTCCGGGCTTCGTTTGGAGAGAGAACGTTGCATCTTTGGCAAAGTCTTCTTGATGTTGACGCCGGGACGGCGATGGATGAGTGTGTGGCTCCGGCCGCGGAGGGGCTCTGCTGTGGTTTAGGTGACAGTAGGCGCTGGACGTTTGGCATGTTCGAAAAGTCTTCATTTGACAAGAGGCCTTTGTCGATCTGAGAACGGTGCGTCGGCCGTGGATCAGACGGGGTGCTGGGGCTAGGCGGCAGGGCTCGGTGTGTGGTGAGGAGAGGAAGGATTTGATGGGCTCAGTCTAGACCGTGTCAAGATGCGGGCAGAGGTGGAGGCTCCGCTGGTGCAATGTGTGAGTGTGTGTGCACTGCGAATGGGGCCCTTGGGGCTGGGCAATGTTGAGAAGGAGAAGGAGAAACGAGACGATCAACACAACCTAGGTGAGAACCCCAGCGAAGACGGAACGGGTCCTGCGGCATGGGATGGGGCCGTAAGCGCGGAGGCAGATTGGAGATGGTGAGATGGAACTGGAACCTCGAAATGAACGGCTGCGTCCAATCTGCGGCCTCGGTGGGCTGCGCTGCCCTCTCGGAGAGAATGTGGATGTGTGGGTTGCGTGTGTGGTGGTTCTGCGGAAAGGCGAACGGACGCGTCGATCTCCGTTCGTTCGTTCATTCAACCCATGTCCACCGCAAATGTCGGACAGAAAACTGCTGCGAGTGTTTGTCCTCTTCCAACACCCCCTGCGTGAGCCTGGATGCTGTGAATAGAAATGCTGTTGGTGCCGTACCCGCAACTGTGCTTATGCTGCTGCTTCAACTGAGACAGAGAAGCTCTTATCTCCAGGCCCCCTCAGGGCATATCCGTAAACAGATCCGGACAGACGCATCGTGTCTTGTCAGCCAGCCGTTGCGTCTCCGTTCTCCAGAGAATAGACTACTTCTCACCCGTCTCCGCCTCCGCGAGGAGAACGATAAGCAACCGCTCGTGCATCCGCCCTCTCTCTCTCTGGCCAGAACGCCCCAACCCCGCGAGATCCAGTTTTCCGAAGCTGAAAAAAAGTTCCCACTACGGAGACGAGCAGCAGCAGTTCGCAGTTTGAGATGTTGAGGCTGCTTGAGTGGAGCCACCGAACCACGGCCACATCATCATCATATCAGCGCCGGAAGGTGGTGGATACGACGCACGGCGTTGCGCGGCGAAATATCACATACTTGCCATGCCTGCCCCGTTGGCGCTACTCGCTTCTGAGAAACTTACACATCAACGGACCGTAAATGGGGCACGGTTTTTTCTCGAGATGCCAACCTCGCCTCAGTGGAGTTCTTGCCATGCGCGCGTTGTTGTGCGTGCGGTGTGATGTGGACGGGGAACTAGACTACTGCCAACGTCGGTGGAAATGAGATGTGCGCATCCATCTTGTTTTGCCTCTCCCTTCCCAAAAGAGAACAGAGAAACCTCTGTGCGCTCGCTCGCTCGCTGTTATTTTCTGCAGCGTTGGCAGGGTCCCTAGTTGCATCTACACTCTTAGAGGCTGGGCTGGTTGAGTTGGTTGGTTGGCTGGTTGGTTGGGGGCGTCTGTTCCCCCGACCACCCCGGTGCTTCTTCTCCCAGTCTCTCTCTCCTTTGGCCGTGGTCGGGAGGCGGCTAGCTTCGCGCGAGGCTGTGCGTTGTTTCTTGGGTCAGTGCTCGCGTTATCGGGAACAATGCTTTGTTGAGGTGGCCTGTCTCTCGCGTGTGTGGGCTTATTGTTTTTGATAATAACGTCGTCAAATTGGTTTGATGTATCTCGGTCAATTGCGACCCATCCATGCCCCCCGTCTCATCCCAGATAGTCAGCGCGCATCGATCCGTACCGCTTTGAATCTGGCCTTGTAGCAGGCGTATCGCGCTTTTGGGAGGTATTGGTACTCTCTCAACAAGACGAACAATCTCGGACGATTGTCCAGGAGAATTTTTCGAGACGGAATGGGAGGGTCGGGAATTATCATCCTATCCTGACACGCCGGCGCGCCGGTGTTTCTGGCATCTTCTGTCTAGGCCTGAAATCGACTGCTGCAGAAGTGCTGCGACGGCCTGCGTCGACGTTCTAGTTCGTCAATGGGTGTGAGGTTGATACCCAAGGAAGAGGGGACTGCTCTTGAAGTTCTGCACGGCAGGTCGCGTCTGCAAGAAGACGTTTCGGGGTCCTTGAGGCTGCCTCGCATTTTGCTTATCACACCTCACCTCTTAAGATTGCGAGAGGGTGTCGTCGCGGCGCTGCTCCTTGCCATACGCGGGCACACCCAAAGGACCCTGAGAGGGGGAAACGTTGGAGGGTGGTGGATGACGCCAGTGATCGTCCCGCAGTTCTAGACCGGCTCGCCCCCTCTCTTCGTCTGCTCCGCCAGTGGTTCGTTCGCGTTGCTGCTGTCTGGTTGGCTGTGCGGTCATCGCCCTTGGCTTTGGAGCTGGACTGGAGGTTTCGTTGCGCCTGAAAAGAGGGGACTGCACGCCGTTGATCGTCGCTGAATGATGTGCTTTTTTTGTGGAACGGGGCGTTTCGAGGCACGGCGATGGGTGAGGTGAGGACGGCTTTCTGTGGGTTAGCTGGGGGAATAGGGGTCCTCTGGTGAGCTGATCCGGAGGATTTGTGATGTCAAGGGCGTGGCCTGGGAGGGTGATTCTTCACGTGCTTCTTGGTGCGGTTGCGTGATGATAGGCAGGAGATGTGAGACCGCTGACGTCAAACCGTTTGAGGGGGTTTGAAGATATCGAGATTGAACACCTGTCTTGAGGCCCGAGGTCGTCGGCGGGATGCTGATCTCGGGCAGTTTTGCTTCTTGTGCGTGAGGTTGTGTCGGATTGATGTAGGATGACGGTTGCTCGATGCCCGAGGGGATCGGCGACTAAAGCTGAGGGATCTGGCTTTCAGGTCTCCATCGAGGACTGATGATCCCGTCTGACACCAGATATAGTTGTAGAATATCAGGTAACACAGAATTGCTCATCGCGCTGAATTCTCCGAGAATTACTGAGATGTTAGTATTGAGGGATCAGCTCACACTCGGTCGATCTCACGTGAAAGCTTTTGTTTCGAACATGTGCCTATTCTGAGTCGTGTGCGCCGTTCGTGATAGGATGTTTGAATGATGAATTTGATGAATGGCATGTTATTGTGCAAGTCTTCATAATGACTGTTGATGAAAGCTGCTATCGAGGGACCAAACACCATGGCAATAACTCGAAAGCTAGCGGCAGGATAGCATAGAATCTCAATCAGTTCAAGGTTTGGGCGTGTTAGTGAAAAGACATGAATTTGATCTACAGGACAACATCATGAAAATAGCTGTTATGAGGACCTCGAGGTGCCTTTGCGTCCGCAACTGATAGAAACTTGAAGGAACTCACTCTTAGCTTTGGCGGATCTTTTAGTCAATTTGAACTTGTTCATGAATGAACGGAATCTGGAAAGACGATTGAAATACACCATAATTCAGTACATCAAGAGTTCGAGTGTTATAACAATGTGGTGATCTCCATCCTGCGCAAAGATCATGATAGCCCCCTTTGCCAATTTGATTGTCCACGAGAGTCTCAGCATGAGTGACCTTATCTTTGTCCAGCTTCCCAACTCCTAGGGGTTAGAGCAATCTTCCAGCTCATTTTCCCATACTGCCAATCTTGTCTTTTGGGACCCGTCGCTGCCTGCTCTTCAGCCGTTTCATTTTGTTTCCTTTGCCGCCAGTGGCGGAATACCGGTGTACTTTGGTGCATCTGAGTCTCTTGACACCATCCATGACCGACTCATTAGTCTTCATGGAAGATGACAGAGGCACAGAAAGGGATAAGAAAGCCGGGTCGGCTCCTTCTTCAACGTTTACGTTGAGATCAACATCACTCTTCTGAGTGATGATAAGCCCTTCGGGCTTATTATGCCCACAACTGTACCCACGATGTCGTGGGCACAGCATGGAAGCGGAATGGTACACCAGCAATCCAAGTGAAAAGACTAAGTGTATGCAAACTTCGGCGAGGGCAAGTAAGCCAATGATTATGAGAATGCCAATTTCTCCCACTTTCATCGTTTCCAAAGCTTCGGGGGATATATCTACCTTCGCTGGCCAGATTGTAGCCCCTTATTTCAATTAGCATCCGGTTTCAAAGGGATTCAAACATTATCTTACGTCTCTTGTGACTGATCTTTCTCCATCTCGTAGTTCCATGCTTCTTGGAACCATACTTCGCGTACCACTTGGCCACATGGTCCTTGGGCCAATATTCATACGCCATATCCTCAGCCCCATCAACCTCTGGATGTACAACAATAATCTTGCCAACAGACACGCCATCAACTGTCCCTTTGAGAATTGGTCTTTCGATGTCTTGGTAATTTGTCAACCCAGACGGGTGAAAGCGGACGGGCGGTGGGGGTGTCAAAAGAGTGGTGGTATGTCCCTGGGCAATTTTCCAGGCGAAGATCGCGGAAACACCCTTGATGTATCTGGTCCATTGTACGCCAGATTTGTAGATTCTCCTGCACTTTGGATGGGTCCAGTTCATCAGAGGGCCCATGGCGCAAGTGAGTGTTTGCATCCCGCGCTGCGTTGCCCATTCTTCGGCCATGTCATGATCGACGCCGCTCCAAAGAACCTGCTTGTCATTAACCCAAATCTCATTGAATTGGCACATGATATCGTCCGCCTCTCTTCTCGATAGATATTTGGGGCATATGATTTTGAGGAGCCGGTTGTATCCGGGGGCTGCTAGATGCCAACGGTAGAATGCATCAGTCAGTTCATCCATTGTCGGCGAAGTCCTCGTGGTATCTTACTGTTATGTAAGATTATTCCGAATGAAGTCTCAGGCCCACGCGTCGACCTTTATTCATTCTGGTATGACGAGCTCGCATTTGGATCTCACCTCGGGATCAGGAGACAGCTGCCAGAAACTCAATAGGCTGAGTGTTCGCATCACGCCATCAGGCTGCTGTGATTGGACTTACTCCGCAGTTCCAGAAGTCAAACGTGTTCTAGATTTGAGAGATGCAGTCGTCTAAGTTCTGTCACGAGATTGAGTTCCATGTAGGTTCTTGAGCCTCCCGCCCTCAGAGAAATTGGCCGTGTGAGTCAGAATTGTGTACCCGCAAGGTTCATGAGTTTTCGGGGTTTGACATCGGGGATCCTAGGATGCTGATCCGAAATTAGGAAGGCTAGCCGCGATATCCGGTTAAACATCTGAGAGAAGCAGATGCAGAGCTATTCTATTCAACTGATCACTAGAAATACAATGTGTCAATATTTGGGTTGTTATAGAGAAGAAAGCCATGACGAACGTCCGAATTGCTAAGGAACAAAAGGAATTCGAACTCCCATATCAAATTTTATCCCTTTTTGGGGTTCTTCGAGCCCATTTGAAGCCCTCCTGTACATTGGATTTATGTTCCTAGGTATAGGCACGCCCCATCTGTGTTCAGTGCCTTCAGAGTGCCACAACTTCGTCCCTCATGTTCTCAGCTTGCGCTTGTATCGCAACAAGTTTTTGCTGAAGCCTTATAAGCTTTTTACGCTGTTTTTTCTTCAATGTTTTTGAGGAAATGTTTTCGGCTAAGATTTCTGCAATCTTCCTGGCTGTCAAAGCTGGGTCCGCAGTTGTAGTATTGTTGGCGGAATTCGGTTGTGGGGAGTTGCTGGTTCCCGAGGTAGTGCAATTTCCTCCGTTCCCAGGTTGTGGAATAGACTTCAGCGAGATCTTCAAACCAGGTGTTTTGACTTTGGTCTTCCTTTGACAGGCAGTATTAAAGTGCTGATGATCATGTTGATGCTGGTGTCTGAGTTCAGTTGTGATGTTTTCCAGGAATTCTGCGAAGGGAAGCACAAAGCAAAGACAAATCTCCACAAATAGTAGAAAGGCGAGGACTGTGAATCCGCGCGGTTCGTGCATAGCTTGTCGGGCCTCGTTCATTAAAACTGGCTTTGGCTCGGTGAAACTGTTTTGAAGATTCATAGTTGTGTGAAGCTTTGACTTGTTGTCTTTTGACTGGTCCTGAAGTTGATGAATGATTATCTGAGAATTGCCATCTAGCAATGGCTTTGGCTGGGTGCCGACAACAATAGGTTGCCAAATTGTTTGTGCTGCTGCTACGTTAGACATCAAGCCTCAATTTTCAATCGTCCAAAAGACACACCTCTCTTTTGGCTCACGATTCTCCAGTCTCTGTTAGGAAATTCGCCGAATTTGGTCATCCACGTCGCGCACTGGTCAACAGGCCACGCTTCGTAGACAAAATTTTCAGCGCCCGGAACCTCAGGATGAATCATCATGATCTTGCCCACTGATATGCCGAGGACACCCTTGAGGATCGGCTCTTCCACGTCTTGATAGTTTGTCATACCCGAAGGGTGAAATCGATGTGGGGGCGGAGGTGTCAACACAGTGGTAACTCGGCCTTGCGATATGCGCCAAGCAAATAATGCCGAGGCCCCTCTCATGTACTGACTCCAGGTTCGAGAGCTTGTCGTCTTTCGACACCTATCGTTTCCCTCACACATCAGGGGGCCCATCGCATCGGTTAGAGTCTGGAAGCCTTGCTGTGCAGCCCAGATCTTGGTCACATGGTAATTGGTGCCACTCCACAGGAGTTGTTTATCCTCTATCCACACTTTGTTGAATTCCTTGCGTATCTCGTTGGCCTCGTCTTTGGTGAGGTATTTGGGGCAGATATGGGTTACTAGGCGTTCATACCCAGAATATTCAGCACCAGATAGCCCGGGGTTCACGATTTCATCATTCTTATCGGCCTTTTTGACAGGCCTGGGTCGGAGGTTGTATCTAGGTGCCATTGTATAGGCCATGTCGTCGAGCCCGTGCAGAATAGTACATTGACCAACTCATGCACTTGCTTTGAGACGAGGGGACATGTAAATAAATCCGTAACTGAAAGGCAGCCGATGGTAAAACATGAAATGCGTGCACCTCGGCATCTGGAACCTAATCAACAAGCTTCATCTACCCCTCTCTTCGTCGAGATGAACCTAACTTTAAGCAAAATCATTTTGAGGGCCAACAACTACCGGACGCCTAACGTCGTCGGTTGGGCTTCAACGGCAGCGAAACCTTAAACAACGGATGTGGCATGATTACGACACAAATTTCCAACCATCGGTATTGATCCGTTTTTCGTAATTTCAATATCTGGAATCTTTTAGTTTGGGCGATCGGGTTTGGGTTTTGCGACCCTGTTGGTTCAGTTAGTTGCAGTCAGATGGGAGATGCCGAACGTTTGGAACCGGACTTGAGGTTGGATCGAGAGAAAGAATCTGGTCGAGAAAGCTTTTCTGACGATGGAGGTTCAAAATGGGAGGGCAAACCGGTGTGGTGTGGCAATTCGTAAACCTTTAGTGAACTTTCAGTCCGGTGAACCAATCATGACACTGGCATTCAAGGCCCTGCTGATAACAATACATATGATGAGAAACGTATTATCTAAAGCGCTTTCTATGTGATTCTGAACTACGTGTGTGATTTTATATGTTTTTGTATCTATTTGGGCTCGCGAAATATGCCTTAAAGATATGTAATAACTACCTGCAGGCAAGACTTAAAAGACAGAAAACGGTATGAAGCTAGTTGACTATTTTTAGTCAGAGAACGTGCGAACTTTGAAGAGAATAACTGTAAAGGCGGCTGAATTCATTGGCTTTAATCCAGCTCAAGAAAGCAAACATCCGTTCAGAGGTTGGACTGTGTTGGACCTTGGAACAGTCCCTTGCCGCGGAAATTACTAACCAGCCACCCTCGTCTCCTCCAAGGACTTCCAACATCTTTCATATCCCCGCATTTCCTCCCCTCTTGCAATCTGCTTTCATCACCTCGACATTGTTTTACTTGGAACTGTCATTAGTCCGTTCTCTCTGGTTCTAAGCCAGGCCATGCGCGGAAAAACACTCATCAGAGACATGAAATGGAGGGCTAGGAGGTGGTTTAAATGCGTGAGGGATGCTGTTGGTAGGTTTTTGTCTAGCGTCGGGCGGCCGAAAATCGTTGCTCTCTCCCAAGCTGACATTCATATTGGCACAGTTTCAACCATGAACATCGGGCGCGAAAGACGGGTGTCCCCATCAGAAGCGGTGAAATGTAACACCGAATCGTCGGTCAGCATTCAGTCACTCGGGAATTGCCCGAGAGAAGCGGAGACCAGGCATTCAGACGAAGGTTTCCCTTGTACATGCCACATCGATCCAGTCGTTCCCGAATGCCACGATACCTGTGACCAGTCAGGCGACATACATGGTTATTTTGACCTATCAAACGAGTGCTGTACTGTCAAGACTCTTGCAGACATCGACGAGGCTGGAATTCAACGCGACTATGTCAGAAAGGAGGCTTTGTGTTTGCATTGGAGCCTGAACAAAAAGTATGAAAGGATGGGCGCTAAGTTCATCGGGTGGAGTGTTGAGCTAACGAGGAGTGATATCGCCGAGCTGAAATCTTCACAGGAGGTATGTCCCCAAATACCAGCCAGTTGGAAACGATGGGTTCATGTCATAACGTTGTTTTAGTTCAAAGGAGCAGTGTGGCTCGATCTTTGCCGACGACACAACCCGGAGCGATGGGTGCGAAAGTACTTTATTTGGTCCCGAAAGGTTCATGACCAGAGTCATATCGAAAGAGTCTACACCAAACTGGCCCAGATCGCCGGGGGTTCGAAAGCTGGTGTCAAGTCGTGCTGGGATACAGTTCGAAGCTCTCAGGATGTTGACAGGCGCGACGGTCCGATCGTCCAGGCGCAACTTTTCCCAGAGGTATGGACAAGATACCCGACGACCGGACCGTGCATACTAACGCTGCTTAATCGTCAGATCCATGCCGTTGAACACAAAAGCAAGTTGGAAGAACGAAATTATGTTTTACTATGCTATATGTTCCCCTTACAGTCGAGCCTGACGGTTGAAGCTAAGAGAAGAAATGCCAATGTCGAACCTGATGGGATATCGAAGGAATAGACATCTTGGTTTTGACACAGACACGAGTCGGTTGACGACAGAGAGTACAAGTCACAAGATGGCTATCTCCTCTGGCACATATTTGGCGGCGAAGCTTGACTTGCGGAAACTGGAGGCGACGTTGAACACTGAAAGCATATTGCACACACCTCCTGACTGCCTACTGCATTGCTGGTAGGCAGACGTGTCCATTTGGCAGCATGTGTATTCATTGCATGTTCGATTTGGTATATATACGCTTGAAACTTGATATTCATGTACACAGGATGAAGGGTCCTCAACATCGCATACCTCCCCCCGAGGGTTTCCACCCGTCGCCAGGATTATTTAGGTGCACTTGCCATCAGCGTCGACCTTGTAGCTGCAGCAGTCGTTCTGGCCAAGAGCGGGAACAGCTGGACAAACCATTGGTTAGCGACCAAAACTACAATATAACTCCACGGGAGATAGACTGATGTAGACTTACTGCCCTTCTCGACGCAGGCTCTGGTAGAGTCAGTGCAAGTCCAGCCGGAGTAGGGGTCGCAGTAGGTGCAGCAGTCGTCGCCGCTAGTGCAAGGAGCTGTAAAGACGCATCGTGTTAGTTCCATGCCTTGAATGTTGAGGGGTAAACATGGCACGTACCTCCAGTGGTGCCGCAGGCGCGCTCGGCAAAGCCGGGCTCCAGGGCGCGGGTGTCGACGGCACCGGCCATGGCGGTGGCGGCCAAGGCAAGGTTGAAGAGAACGGTGAAGGCCTTCATTTTGGAGTCGGTTTATGTACACGGACAAAGAGGGACTGGAGGTAGTTCGAAAGAAGGACTGAGTAGCAGGCGTTTTGACTGGTTGATGATGGTGTGATCAGTAGCTCTTGGGATGAGATGGGGGCTGTCTTTATAGAATTTCCCGGTCACTGATGTCTGCCGGCGGTAAACTGATCTGCATGTTTTCCAAGTTCGGATTCGGAATACACCCACTGCCTGGTACCATGTCGGGCCATCTCTAATTGCAACTCTACACAGCTGTTGCGGAGACCTGCCGGGGCGATGATCGTGGATCTTGACATGGATGCAGTGTTCCGATCCAGAAGGAACCCCCGCGAATGGGTCAGCCAACGGCAGATAGTGACGTCTGTATAAGTGGAACGTGTTTATGTGCAAAGTGCCGTGGACGATTATTACCTAAGTCAGAGCTGCTATTGTCAAGTTCCGAGGCGGACACTACCGAAAAGGAGATATCCCCATGTTTTCGAGATAGACCCGGTCCGAATAGCGGCAGAATGCTTAGCCATTCTCTCAGTTGACTGTCAACAATGCTTGATTCAACAGGCTCAAAAACTCAAATTTAGTATATCCGGGGTAGCACGGCAACTAAGAACAAACAACACGGTCATGCGGCATGACCGGGCAGTTGCGCCCTACAGCTATGATCAGTATGATGTCAAAAATCTGATAAGGGAGGCAGTTACAGTCGTTACCCCTGAAAATGCATGGCCCTCAAACGGAATATTCACCCCAAAATGCATACCTATGAGCTGCCCGCCTTATTTTGTATGGGCAAAACATGAAAAAACGCATATCTGCATAATGCATACGGATCTCAGAAATATGGCTTTTGAGGGGTTACGGCAGGGGGTTCTGGGGGGTCTCCTAGGGGGCTACAGGGGGCTACAGGGGGCCTTAGTGGGCCCTCTAGCGCCCACAGCGCTGGCCACCTGCCCTAGGAGCCCTGAAGGCCTCTGGAGGACCCACTTTTAGGCCGCTGGAGGGGCCTTCCTATACAAACCATATAAGGCATAACGCCGTCAAAATGCATATCGATTCGATGCCCGGATTGCATGCATTTTCAGGGGTAACGACTGTAAGTCCTATTAAGGCCAGCTCTTCGTGGAGCAGTACCGAGGCGCGGCTTCAATTCCATATTAACATGCCGCATGTTTTCCGGCAAAGACAATCTAGTAGAGACGACATGCGCTATAAATTCCGTGATTTCAGGGGAACAGACTTTCTTTTTCGGGCTGTGAGAACCAACATGACCGGGGGTACTGACTCGCGGCGACTGGAGGACTACTGCCAGCCCCTGTTTTGGAATGTCACGCAGCGTGCCGGCCACCCGGCGATTAGCGGCACACACGGGATACACGGGATACGAGGGCGTGCTCATGTCAGCAGCCGCGCGACTGCTGTGCAGGTGGAACTCGGCGGCTGTCTTTTGCGTGGGGAAACTCACGATCTGTCGTCCGATAAGCATTCGATCGACGCTGCCGAACGAACCGGCGTTCATCTGGACTAGCGCCTCGACAACATGTGTCATCAACTTTGAACAGCTAACAACACCTAAAAGCCGATGCAGTTGCCAGCTGCAACTGTGTGTTGTCATTCAATCGGGGAACGGAAGGGAAAGGGCACCCACAGCATTGGCAAATGAGGAATCCGCCTCAACGCAACATGAACTAATTGGCTTCGCTGTTGGACATTCTGAAGTTATCATCTGAGTCTAGAATAACCAGAATGGGAGGCAAGCAACAGGGTGTAGACCTTGTCTTATCCAAGTTGCCTTCGCCTAGTCCGAACATAAATAAACATCGGCATCCCGCCTTTTTATCCGGTCACGGTTGAGTGGGGGTGGGGACACAGATCCCGAAACTGCGAAGCTGTCCACTGGAGACTGATATTCAGAAGTAAAGGAGAGTCATAACAATCGAGGCACGGACGTTTGATTAATTAATACCACGGAACCAACAACAGTCGTGGTAATTGATGCGCTTCCTCAAAAACATCTGTCAACTGTGTTGGTGCGAAATCACCACCGTAAATGACTTTGCTGCTTCTAATAGCAGACAAAGGTAATGGCGTAAATGTGGATTCATTGACGACACAAATGTCTGGTCGAAGCACGTGGTTCAAGATGTTGGTCTGATTTTGAACATTTGACCTCCGCCACCGCTTCCCCTTACTTTGCTGTGAAATCCTATCTCTCCCTGTACCGCATGCAGAGCACTGCCCTTGTTAGCACTCGTCAGACGGACTGCTCACCGCCATGGAAGGTCTCAAGGACGTTTGCATAGTTTCATGTTCAAGCATTCTAGTTTTTTCTCATCCCCAATGCCCATCTGCCTTGCAATCATTTTGTTTCTGGGCTTTGGGTGCTAGCGTGCGGATACGTCTGATCCAGTTTTCATCCGTTTACAGAACCGCAAGATACCTTGAGCTTAATCCCTATGACCGGTAAGATGTAACGGGCTTTGGCGACTACAGGGAGTCAAAAGCCGAGGGTATAGACGAGGTTTTGCTGAGTTCTGAATTCTCCTTCTTTCTTCCCTTCTAACTTTTTTCTTCGCAGTTTGCCGCCTAGAGGCGCACCTTATTAACTACTATATAACTTTAATAGGGAAATATATAGAGGGTTATAGTATAACCTCTATAGCTAACTTATAGGGTATATAAAGGGGATTTTTAAGCTACTTAGCTAAGCTAGTAGAAGTAGCCCCCTATTATACTATAGCTTAAATTTAAAGTTTTCTAAAATAAATCTTATATATACCCCCTATTTAATTAATATAGCTCTTATTATTAGTAATATTAAATATCTAAAAGAGATTAGTTTACTATATATTTAATAATAGCTTAGTTATATCTTTATAGTTAAGAATAATAATATAGTATCTCTATACTTCTTTATAATATATATTAAGCTCTTAGAAGACCTTTAGAACTAAGCTCTCTATTAAGTTAAATAGAGATTTAAAAAGATTACTAAGAACTTAAAAAATAAGAATAATATAAAGGAGATTAATAGGATATTTAATAAGAAGTATAGCGAATAGCTCTAAGAACTAATTACTATTATTACCTTTATCTAAGTTATAATATAGTAGTTAAGAAGACTAGCTTAGGTTAGGGTAGAGGAAAAAAGGGTCCTTATATTCCCTATAGTTATATAAAAATTTATAAAAGAATTCTTCACAAAATGTGAATTCTCCTTCACCTAGCTTCTGCTTAGGGCTATCATCTTCAGCTTTATTTGAGCGCTTAAGCGTTATAGGACGCTCTAGAGCATATAGAACTCCTGAATTACTGCTAAATTAGCTTAGATATATAACATCACCTTCCGCACAGAGCAGACTGTAAAGCGATATATCAGCGCCTCTAAACTAATAATAGCGAGTTAAGATGACTCTAATTTTCCATATCCTTATAGTTGCCTTAGAATTGCCTTTAGAGTTCTTAATAGCCCTATTAGATAAATTAAAGTTATTAGCCTAATTCTATTTTATTAAGATAGGTAACGTCTTTATTGGAATTTATAACTTGCAGTAAATAAACTTAAACTAATACACTGCATATAGTATGTTTTCTTTATTTTATTAGAAAGCGGGTATTACTATTTCTGTTACTACTATATTAATCCTTATTAGAATAATACTATACTTACCGCCTAGCCTAGATATAGTAGAATCTAGCTAATAAGAGGGTAGAGATCTCTCTAGCCCTTAATACTATATTACTACCCTTACTACTATATCTATAACTTTAATATATTATATATTTTTACTTATATATTATAACTTCTTATATTAACTAATTAAAAAGTATTATTAATATTTATATTAATACTAATTAATAGTTAACTTCTATAAGTTATTATAATATTATAGATTAATAAAAGATTAAAAAAGATAACTTCTTAAAACTATTATATTACTATAAACTATAATAACTAGTTTTATAAGAAGTTATATTAAAGGAGAAAAGATAATAACTACTATATATTATTAAGTAAAATAACTATAAGAACTAATTATATTTATTCTAAGTCTTTAGTTTAATATTATATTAGTAGTAACTTATTATAAGAGTATTTATTATATATTAAGAAACTATAAATATTTAATATATATAAGAATAATAAGTATTTAAATTTTTATTTAGATTAACTACTATAAAACTTATTAAAAAAGCTATAATTATATTAAACCTAATAATATTACTTATATTACTTACTTCTTATAAAGTATTTAGTAGTAATTAGCTACTTTTTTATACTACTAACTACTTTATTTAGTTTTATAATAACTTAAGCTACTTTATAAACTATATATAAGTATAAAAACCTACCTTTAAATAGTATTAATATTTTAAATATATAAAATACTTTAAATTATAATAAAAAGTATTAAGTTCTTTAAATTACTTTTATTATATATTACTATAAGAAGAACTTATTAAGAGATTATATTAATAAGAGTAGTTAAGTTAACTAAATATAACTTAGCTAATAACTTATAAAATACTTATAAATACTACTTAGCGCCCTCTTAAGTATATTTACTCTATATATTATAAAAAAGATATTAAATAGTAGTTAAGTAGAAACTATAACTATATTTAAATACTTAAATACTATATTACTTATTATAAAGCTATATATAAAGTTAAGAGATTAACCTTAATAATATTATTATTAAGATTATAATTACTATATTAATATTATAGTTTAAACTACTTTAGTAATAACTAAGAAGCTTAATTTATAATTAAGTAGTAGCTATAAGATAGCTTTAGAGAGAAGGAATATAACTATAATAAAAATAACTTTAATATTACTACTTTATAAGATTATAAGTATTTAATACTTATTATTAATATTAAAGCTATATTAGCTAAAAATATAAAAGAGAAAAGCTATTATTATAATAATAATAGCTTATTATAACTATAATTATAGTAATATATTTTATTATTAAAATAGTATTAATTTATTCCTAAATATAAGAAATATAGTACTAAAAATATATTTACTTAAGAGAAGTTAATAATTAGTAGCTAGAATAGATTTTTATATTTATTATAATAAGAATAAGTTAATAGTAATATCTTAATTTAAATATTAAGCTAAGAGATATAAAAATACTTTAATATAGTATTTAGAAACTATTTATTAATAATATTACTAAAGATTAAAGTAATAACTTATCTAAATAGACTTAAGGTATAATAGTTAAGAGATATAGCTTTATATATATATAATAATTTAAGATTATAAGATTTTAACTTATTAGTACTTATTATTACTATCTTTTAAGTATTATTAGTTAATATACTAAAGTAGTATATAATAATAGCTTTAGAATAGCTTTAAATAATATTATACTTTAAAAGAAATAATATAAAAATAGCTATATAATAACCTTATTACTTAGAGTATTATTAAAAAGATTTTAATAGTTTAAAAATAGTATTTATTTACTACTAAAGAAGATAGTTAAAAGTATTTATAAAGTATTATTTTATAACTAAAAATAAAGCTATTATATACCTCTTAAGATAACTATACTTAATATTATATAATTAAAATCTAAGATTAAAATAAATAAGATTTCTAATATACCTCTATTTATTATTATTAATATTAAACTATTTATATAAAATACTATAAAGAATAAAGTTATAGCTATATATTAAAACTATATATTTTAATTACTCTAACTTTATATAACTATTATCTTTATAGCTACTAAAAATAAGATCTTATAAAAACTAACTTAGAAATAAACCTTAAAATATTACTTAAAGAACTAATAATATAATAAAAGAATATTAATTTATAACTATATAAAGCTTATTATACTTAAAAAATATAAAAGAGTAATATTATAAGTAAGAATATATAGGATTTTAACTATATTACTTCTTATTACTCTTATTATTATATTATTATTATCTAAATATAATAAAAATAAAGTATTACTAAAATAAAGATATAACTTTATTATTATTAACTTTTAAGTATAGTAAATAATAAGTTAAGTATATTACTATTTAGAATAGTTAGTTTTCCTTAGAGATTAATTAAAGTAGTTTAAAAATAATATTTATTATAATAAAAAGTATAAAGAAAGTAATATTTATTTTAATTTATATATAAAGAGGAGAATACTAAAAGTAAAGTATAAAATAATAATAACTATATAATATATAATATCTTATTATAGTTTTAGTTTTTACTACTTCTTACTATATATTATACTAAAACTTATAGCTAATTATACTTTTTAAGCTTATAATAATAATATTAAAAATACTTTAAGTAGTATAAATTAAAATAGATATATAAAAATATAACTAAAGCTAGTTTTATTAAAATATAGCTAAAACTAGCTTTATTAGCTTATTAGATATTTACTAAAGGATCTTATTTTCTTTTTATATTTAGATTTAAAACTTTACTAAATAAAGACTCTAATTAAATAATACTAAATATTTAGTAGTAATTTGCTTAATAGATATATATATCTTAATAGCTTTAGTTTTTAAGAAATACTATATAACTAAAATATAGTTAAACTAAATACTAAGTTAATAAAATTAGAGTTAATATAATAATAAGCTTAAATATAGTAATAATAAAGCTATTAGATAATATTATACTTATTTAAGCTATACTTAAGACCTTAAGAATAAGAACTTAAGCTTTAAATAGCTTAAAAGATAAACCTTAAACTATACTATTTTTAGAAAGAACTAATCTATTAATAATATTAATCCTAATTATAAAGAATAAAATAATAAAATCTTTTATTACTTTAATAAATATATTATTATAAAAAAAGCTACTAAAAGAAGACTTTAATAATATTACTATAGAGATAACTAATAGATAGATTAGCTATTATTTAAATAAGTATATTAATAAAAATCTCTTTAGTAAGGACTTTTAGTTATAGTTTATATTAGATTTTAAAGAATAAATAAAATAAACTTTTATTATTATAAGGAAATAATTATATATTAAACTTTATAACTTTTTATAGTAAAGAGGTATATATTTTAATATAGAAAAGTTTACTAATATTATAAGAGAACTAATTTAAATTACTTATATTAAATTATTCCTATTTTAGATAATATTATAATTATAAAGAGAAATAAATAACTACTTAGAACTTAAGAGAAAGTTTTAGAAGAATCTAAAACTAAAAAAAGACTTAATAAAAGAAAATAATAATATTATAAAATACCTTAAGAGCTTCTAAAACTATAAGTAAATACCTCCTCTATAAAACTAATAACTATAAAAAATACTAAATTATTATATACTTCTAAATCTTAAAAGCTATTATTAAGTATTAGTAATAAATAAAGTATACTTTTAAAAATTAGAAGATATAAAACTTAGATAAATATAATTAATACTACTATTTTAGCTTAAAATAGAGGTATTTATAGCTTCTACTCTATTTTAATAACTACTTATATAAAACCTTATATTAAAATAAATAATAGATCTTATTAAAATCCTTTTAAAAGAAGAATAATATAGTAGTAATAAATATAAAGTACTAGAGAATAAAATTAATATCTTCTAAAAGATATATATTTTAGTAGGTATTAATAAGAAATATATTAGTAATACTTTCTACTTAATACTTAAAAACGCTATAAATATATATTACTATATAAAACTTAATAATAAACTATTTAGCTTTAGTAAAAAGGTAATATACTTTAAAAGATATTTTAAAGGTCTAAAAACTATCTAAGTTTATATTATAAAATAGTAAAATATTATATTAGTAAGGATTATCTAAGAGAATAATAATAAGAACACTTTTAAATACTTTAAAGAGCTAATAATAAGGCTTAATAGAGTATAACTAACTCTACTATTAAACCTCTAGTTTAATACTATTATAATACTTTATTAATATAAGTATAAATATATTTAGGGGTATAATATATACACTTATATAGTATAAGGTTATAGATAAGGTTAAGTTATAATAAAAAGTAATAATCTTAAGTATTTATAAGTATTTAATTATATAGATAATAATAAGGGAAGAGATATATTATAATAATTCCTATTAATATAGTTAGTAAGTTATTCCCTAAAGTAGGGAAAAGTAAGGGGAAAGATAACTTAAAATATAACCTACTAAACTACTAATTATATAAAGTACTTATATAACTATATATATTATATAATTAATATTATAGTTATAAATTATAATAAATAGAGTATTTTTATATAAGGTTTTATACCTTAAAGTCTATTAGTTTATTTTATATAGAATATTTAAGTAAGTAAGTATTATTATAAGTATTATT
>JAQIUS010000244.1:0-84473 GCA_028639655.1 Colletotrichum sp. SAR 10_66
AATTATTATATATATAATATTATAACTAATAATAATATAAATAATAATAATAATAATAGCTTCTAATTATAGTATAAATATCTTAGATATATATATTTATAGACTTTTTTAAAAATAAAAAATAATATTACTATAAATATAAATATAAATAATAATAATAATAATTATAAATTATTACTTTATAAAGTCTATTATAAAAATAAATTTATTATTAAAGTAAATAAAAAATAGGTTTATAATAAAAATCTAGATTATTTAGATTATATAACTTTAAATTTATATAAACTTATAATACTTACTACTTATAATAAATATAACCTATTTATTATCTTTATAAATAAATATTTCTATTTTATATAAAGAAAACTATTAAGAAATAAAACTAAAGAAATTATACTTAATACTTTTCTTAAATTTTAAACTAAAGTTAATAATAATAATAATAATAAAAAAATAAAAAAAATATTTACTAATAAAAATAGAGAATTTAATAATAAATATATTAAATCTATATATATAAGTAGTAGAATTATTTATAATATAAAACCTCTTTATATATATAAACTTAATAAACTTATAAAGTATACTATATATATTATAGTTAATAAAATAAGAACTATACTATATAATTTAAGTTTATTATATTATTTATAGAATAAAGCTTTTTATATTACTCTTTATATATATAATATAACTCTTTATAGCTTTATTAAATATAAAACGTTTTATAAAATAAAAAATAATATAAAACTTAATATTAATAATATAAAAATATAAAATAATATATATTATTATAAAAATAAAGATTTTAAAATTAAAAAACTAAATATTAAAGTATATTAAAATTATATAATTAATTATAAATCTAATAAATATAAAATCTAAAATATATAACTAAAGAGAGCTTTATAGTTTTAAGATATTAAAGTTTTAAAAAATACTTTTATTTCTTATTATAAAAAGCTTCTTATAAGTATAAATACTTACTTTAAGGATACTAATAGTAGTATTATACTTAATAATAATAGATATAATATTACTTAAAATAGTTTACTAAGAGATATTTCTAGTTAATCTATTTTTTATAGTAAATAGTAATAATCTTATTATAAGTAGAGATATTATTATAACTAATAATACTCTTAAGAATCTAAGTAATAAAACTATTATTAATAGTAATAATAATATAAATAATAATAATATTATTATTAATAATAGCTTTAAAAATTATAATATTATTTTATATAATAATAGCTATAATATTAATATTAATATAAGTAGTTTATATAATAATAATATAAAAACTACTAATATTAATAATAGAGAAATAAATAAAAAAAAATCTAAGTTATTAATAGAGATCCCCTCTCTATTAGAAGAAGCTAAAAAAAACTACTAATAAGTTAATAATATAGTTAATAATACTAAAAGTATACTATTATTTACTATTTAGAACTACTTTACTTTTAGTATATATAAAATAAATAATAATATTATAACTAATAATAATAAGATTACTAAAACTAATTTTATAGATAAAGCTTCTTATATATTATTAGTTATTATATTAGAAAAGCTTTTTAATATAAAATAAACTTTAAATTCTCTTTATAAAAATAATTAGATTTAAACTATATAATTAGAAGTAACTTAAATAGAAAATATAAAAACTTAAGAAACTATATAAAAACTAAATAATATTTATCTATTAAGTAATAGATAAGTATATATTATAAAATTAAAAAATAAAATAAATAATATTTATAAGTATAAAATAAGATAAGTTACTTAAAGTTTTAATTAATATTTAAGTATTAATTACTTAGAAACCTTTTTTATTACTTATAAACTTAAAAACTATAAGTTTATAGTTATATTTACTATAAAAAAAAATTAAATTCTTCTATAATATAACGTTATTATAATATTTATTTATACTAATATAGATATAAATATATATATAATATTACTAACTAAGTTTTTATATAATAAAACTATAAATAGGTTAGAATTTAATCCTAATTATAACTATAAGTTTAATAATAATAAATATTACTATAAATTTCTTAAAGCTTTATATAAGTTAAAATAAAGCTTTAAATTATAATATAACTATTTAAAATCTATATTATTAAAATTAGAATTTATTATTTCACTTTATAATAAAGTAGTATTTATACTAAATAAAAATAGCTATAAAGCTATAATTTATTACTATATAGATGTTAGCAGTCTAGTTAACCTATATAAGTAGGTATCATAGTTCACTCTATACTTTTTTTTATAATACTAAAACCTAATAGCAGCACTTTAACCTATGCCTAATCTTAATAAAGCAAATAAATAAATCTCAGTATAACTAGTTATTAACGCTCAGCTTAATATATCCTTAATAGAAGAGCGCAGGTAGGTAGGTAGCAGTTATTACTATATAGATAATATACTATTAGTAGCTAATAATACTATTACTAATAACTATATATATAATAAACTAAAGTAATTTATAAAAATATAACTATTAGGGGAGCTTAATACCTTTTTAAGCTATAAGTTTAATATAAATAAACTTAATAAATCTTTTTTTATATATTAAACTAAATATATATAAAAAATACTAAATAAATATAATAAAACTAATATAAATCTATCTATAACTCTTATAAGAGATAATATAAAATTATATATAAATAAATATAATACTACTAAAAAAGAAATTTTATAGTTTTAATAGTAAATTAGAGTATTTTTATATCTAGCTTTAAAAACTAAATATAATATAGCTTTAGTAGTTATAATATTATTAAGATATATAATAAACCTTTCTAAAAAGTATTTTATAGCTTTAGATTATTTATAAAGTTATATAAATAAATATCTTAGTAAAAGAATTTATTATAACTATAATAATAATAATATAATATAGGATTTAATAAGTTATTTAAACTCTAATTAGGCTAGAGATTTAAATAATAGAAAATCTATATTAGTTTATATATTTTACTAGAAATTATATAATATAATATTTTATAATACTATAAAATAAAAAATAGTAGCTTTATCTACTTATAAAGCTAAATATATAGCTTTAACTAAAGTAATAAAAAAAGCTTTATATCTATATAATAGTTATAATTTTAATTTAATTAATCTAAGTTTTAATATTATAAATAAACCTAAGATTTTTATAGATAATTTAGTAGCTAAAAAACTAGCTAAAAATCCTAAATTTTATAAGAAATCTAAATATATTAATATAAAGTATTATTTTACTAGAGAATCTTTATTAAATAAAGATATAATATTATTTTATATAGATATTAAGTCTAATATTATAGATATATTAACTAAGCTTTTAAGTAAAATTATATTTAATAATATACTTAATATAATAAATAATAATAATAATAATAATAATAATACTAATAATAATAATAACTATATTAAAGAAATAACTTATTAGTTTTTCTCTTATATTTTTACTTATAAAGTTCTTTAATAAGAGTTTTTTAACTAGTTATAAATATATTATATAATTTAAGAATATTTTTCTTATTTTTCTTATAAGGTTTTTAAGTTTTTTATATTTATAATATATATATATATTAAGTAAGTAAGCTATATATTATAAATTAGCTATATATACTTTAAGAGGGGATATTAATATATAATATCTTATATAATAATAATAATACTTATAATAATACTTATTTACTTAAATATTCTATATAAAATAAACTAATATACTTTAAAGTATAAAACCTTATATAAAAATACTCTATTTATTATAACTTATAACTATAATATTAATTATATAATATATATAGTTATATAAGTATCTTATATAATTAGTAGTTTAATAGGTTATATTTTAGGTTATCTTTCCCCTTATTTTTCCTTACTTTAAGGAATAACTTACTAATAATATTAATAGGAATTATTATAATATATCTCTTCCCTTATTATTATCTATATAATTAAATACCTATAAATACTTAGGATTATTACCTTTTATTATAACTTAACCTTATTTATAACCTTATACTATATAGGCATATATACTACGCCTCTAAACACGCTTATACCTATATTAATAAAAAGTAATAGTTTACTTATTTTTAATCTAACTATTAAGAGTATTATATATAATAGATTTAATATTACTCTTATATTAAATATAAATAATAAAGATTAAGAAGTAGATAATAATATTTAACTTAAAGTAGAAGTAGTTTATTTATATATTATAAAGAAAGCTAATATTATTATTATTATTATTTAGAGGAAACTTATTAATATATCTAAACTAATATTAATTTTTATTTAAGTTTATCTATCTATTAAAAAGGTTATTTAGCTAAATATTCTATAAATTAATATTATCCTCTCTCTTAAATAAGCTAAAGAGAGAAGTAAAATCTATTTTACTATTAAGTAGTAATATAACGCTATAATAATTTCTAATAATATAGTAATTAATATATAAATACTTTAAAAAAGTAACTAAATAAATATTTTAGCTAATATATAAGAAGTAATTAATTATAAAACTAATAATTTTATAAATATTAAGTATTAAAAAGAAAGTATATATAGATAACTTCTCTATATATATATCTACTTAAAGTATTAGAGATATAAAAATAATTTAAGTAATAAGAAATTTAATTAATATTATATATTAAGCTAAAAGTATTATAAAATTAAATCTTATTATATAAAGTAATAAATAAAAGCTATTATAACTAAATAAGTTAGTATTAATAATATAAAACTACTTAAAAAACTACTTAGTGAGATTCTTTATAATTAGTTTATAGAGGATTAGAAATACTAAAATAAAATAAATAAGAATATTATTAAAGTTAATAATAATTAGAAAATAATAATAATAATAGAAGAGAAAGTTAAAAATATTATACTTTTATTATTAAAATTAAGATTTAGTTTAATTAATACTAATAGTAATACTATTATTAATATATATAGTAATATAAAAGTATTAAATTATTATTTTTAATATTTTAACTTATATATATAGTTATTACTATTAATATTATTACTACTAATATATTAGCTATATATAAATATTTTATAATATTTATTACTAACTTTTTTACTATTAAACTTTTTAAATACTTATTAACTAAGTATTATACTTTTAATTTATTTATCCTTATTAGTAATATTAAATTTACTTTAAAAAGCTTTAGATTAAGTAATTAGCTTTATTAAATAGTTTATATCTATTTATAATAAGTAATATAATATTAATAAAGAGTTTAAAAAGAAGCTATAGAAATTATAACTAGTAAATAGTAGTTTATAAGTAATTTATAAATTACTAAATATTTAGTTTACTAAATAAAGTTTTACTTAAGATCTTATTAATAATATTAAGAACTTAATTAAATCCTTTATAAATAATAATATTTATTATAGAGGGTAGTTTAATACTTTCTCTAATATAATATTTTATTCTAACCTTTATTTAAATTATTAAAAGTTAGAAAGAGATATTTATATAAAAATATATATTAAATTACTAAAAAAAATAATAATAATACTAATTAAAAACTTTATAATATTAGTTTTAAATAAATTAAAGTTATTTTAATATATTAATACTTTAGTATTATATTAATCTATTAAATAAGAAATCTATAATATATTAGTTAAAATAAGCCTCTAGCTGTTTACTGTGATTTTTACCTACTTAGAGCGATAGACCTCCTAACTCTACGCCTCCTAATAATATATATAGCCTTTAGTTACATAATTATAACTCTCCTAACTTCAGCTGCACTTATATATATATATTAGTTAATAACTTCACTATCTTTAACTTTACTTTAGTAATAATATAGTTTATAATTACTTAATTACTTAATTATTAACTACTAAACTATTAACCTATCCTCTCTCTTATATATTACTTACGCTACTATTAAATACTATCCCTATCACTACTTCGCTATTCGCTATTCTTCTTATTTAATCAGGCTAGCTAACACCTTTATAACTATACTATTATTAGTAACGCTCTCTCTATTAGTTAGTATAAGGCGTACTTACTAATATTCCCCTACTAAGCTTATACTAAAGCTTAAGCTATATCTACCTTAGTATTATAGAGGGTTTATATAAAGAAGGGCTACTCCTTAGGATAGCTAGAGATATATATAGCCTCTATACTAAAACTATTAGGTCTTCTTATCGCTATAATTACTTAGTAGATAAGATCCTCTAGAGGGGTATTATTAAGAGCTCTATCTAATATAACTTTAATAAAGTACTTCTAATTAAGGATAAAGTATATATTAAACCTAAAGGTTTTATCTAATATATAGATATTATTCTATATAATAATATCTCTAGCTATCTTCTTAAAAAAAGATATACTTAGTATAAAGTTAGTATTCTTATATTCCTTATATAGTGTAGATATTATAAAGGATTTATTATAGGTTAGTAAAGAAGAGGAAGAGGGAAAAGTATAAAGCCTTATATATAATAGAGCTTTTTATACTTCTAGCTATAAGAACCTCTTATAATAACCTTTTTAGTTAGAGAGTTATCTCTATTTAGTAGCGTTACTAGGCTATTAGAGCTTTAGTAACCCCTTTAGCTCTAATATAATTAGCCCTACTATATACAGTGCTATTAGCTCTATACTATATAGCTAGTGCTATTACTATTCTATTAGTCTATTCAGCTAAGGTATACGTTTAACTTTATATGAGGTTTACCTACTAATAGGAATATATAAGGTTTCTATACTGTTTTCCTTAATTAGTAGAGGGTATAGGTTAAAATGCTTATATAGTGTTTTTAGAATTATACCTATATATAGGGTGAATTTTGCTATAGTCTTTTTATAGGGAGGCTATATTATAACTATAAACTTAATATTAGTTAAAATTAGTTAATATAATAAGTATATATAAAGCTATTTATTATTAAATATAGCTAACTTTATAGGTATTTTAAAACTTTTTAGTTTTATTTTATTATTATTACTATTAGTATTATAGATATTACTTATATAGTTATAAATTAAATAAAATAAAGTTAAGTAAAGTAATAAAGATAATTAGATTAAAATCTTAAGTAATATATTATTAATAGAGATATATTACTTAGAAGAGGATAATAAAAAAGAGTAATATAATAAAAGTAATATAAAGTTTAATTATATATATAATTTTTTTATATAATATATTTAACTATAGAAAAGTCTATTTATAGCTATAAATTTAATATTATTATTTTATATATATAAAAGTAATAGAACTATTATAATTTTAGATCTATAAATAAAATAATTTATCTTAATACTTCCTAGTTTAATATAGTTAAAGTTTTTAATTATAATTAAAATCTCTAATTATAATAATATATTATTATTATAAATTATTATTATAAATATTAATAATATATTTTAGCTATTATATAAGTAAAATTAATATATATATATAGTTATTAATAAAAATAATAGATAATAATATATTTTTTATATTTTAATATACTTATAGCTAACTTTTTAGTAACTTTATTAGCTATAATTATAGATTTAATAATTAACTATTATATAATAATATAATTAAAATTTATTATACTTAAATATATAATAAAAATTTAGATTACTTATTAATATTTAATATTTATAACTTATCCTCTTTTTTATAGTTTAATATTATTAAATATATATTTTATTTTATTAAAGTTAATAAATAAATAGTAGAAATAGCTTTTAATTTAAAGTAAATAATATTTAATCTTTATAGTATAGTTATATAGATATTCTATAAAATCCTAAGTATTATTCTTATTATTATTTTATTTTAAATATATCTTCTTAATATATTACTTTAGATTACTAAAATACTTTTTAATAAAGTTAAAGTTTAATAAATATAAAAGTAGAAACTTAAAATAAATATTTAATATTTAATATAATATTTTAATTTAAAATATATAATAATAAGAAAAGTTATTTATAATAATAATAAAGTTTAGTTTTAAAGAATACTTATATTTTAAAATAAAATATTTTTATAGTTAATAAAAAAACTTATTATTATTAGTTATATTATAATATATAATTAAATATAAAATATTATTTAATATAAGAACTAATAGGATTTATATATAAAAGTTTTAAAACTAATTAATCTTTATAGTTTAAAATATAATAAGCTTTTTTAATATTTATCTAATTCTCTATATCTTAATATTTTTATTAATATTAGATTTATTAATAAATACTAACTAATTAGAGTAATATTATTATATATAATATAAATATTTATATTATAATTTATTATTTTATTAAGTAGTAATAATTTTAAACTTTTTATTTATTTAGCTAACTAAATTTAACTATTAATTAATTATAGAATAACTAATTTAGATCTTAAAAACTTTAAATAGGAAATCTTATATCTCTTTAAGAGATAGATTATTATAATATTATAGTAGTTTAAGAAGTTTTATATAATATTATATTTCTATCTTTTATTAACTTTAATAATACTTCTTATATTTTTATACTTTATTAGTAATATTATATTATAATTTATATTATTAAATTATCTATTTAGTATAGCTAATAATATTTATTAGTTTATAAATCTTTTAGTTTTTAAATAGTAGTATTATTATAATTATTAATAACTATAAATTTAAAATTCTAAGTATTATTATATTATTATTATTACTTAATATTTTTTTTAATATATTTAATATAATAAACTATAAATATATACTAATTAGTAGTAAATTATAAATAACTAAATACTATCTATATAGAAGTAGATTTTTATTTTAATATTATAAATAAGCTAAGCTATTAAGAGATTTATTACTTCTATTAACTATTAAGCTATTTACTTTAAAGAACTATATTAAGCTTTTTAATATATTTTTATATTACTTATATCTATATAAACTATATACTAAATAGCTATATAAAGCTATATAATAGGTCTCTTCTTCTATTCTTTAGTAAATATTACTAAGAACTTTAATAGTAATAATATAAACTTTTTATTAGTTAATTAGTATAAAATAAAATAACTAACTAAATTAGTAATACTTTTATAAGTAAATTAACTACTATAGAGGTATTAAATATATACTTTATATCTTTATTATATAGTTATATATTTAAATACTACTATAACTATAATAATTAATAATAATTAAAGTATTAGTAATAAGTTTAATATATTTTATATATAATATAGAAAAATACGCGTTATAGCGTAAAATTAGCTTTTTTTTATGTTTTTATATAAGCAGGGAAAAAAAAGGGGGGCGGACGCTGTTAATATAACAGAGTGTAGCGTTATATAAGTAACTATTATTCCTCAAATGCCTTTTAGAAGAAAGGTTATATTTAACTACTTATATAACCTTCAATTTGCTACCCTTAGACCTCGTCCTAATTAAGCGAAAATAATTAGCTATAAAAGAACTTCTAAATATATTAGCTAGGACCTCTATAAAGTAGGGGAAAGAACCTTTAAATATATTAGCTAGAGTGACCTATATGCATAATAGGTCTTTAGGGTAAGCTTATTAATTAGCGTATACTATATATATTACTACTGCTACTAGTAGGAGGTATAAAATAGAAGTTAGCTAGGGGCTTAAGCCTAACCTTAAGCTTAAGCTAAAGCTTAAAAGGAAAACTACTTACCTTATTATGTAAATAATTAAGCTACTTTATATAAGAAGCTAACCTTCTGATTTAGAGATTATTAATAATATATAAGGATTAGTAGAAGGTTTAGAATAAAATAAAGTTTTTTTTTTTTTTTTTTTTTTTTTTATACTTTAAGGGGTTTCTTCTTATATAATATTATAAAGAGAGGAAAGTTTAATAAAAGTTATTATTATATCTCTATCTCTAACCTCTATTTTAAAGTTATAATATTTTACTTATAAGTATACTAGCTTAATATAATAGGTAGCTTAATATCTACTATCTATTTATTAAGGTATAAATAGGAAAAAAATAAAAAGAAGATATATAAAATTAAAAACTACTATAAACTAATATATTAAAACTACTTATAAGAAATTATAAAACCTCCCCTCCCCTTCCTTATATTATAGCTTTTTTTAGCTTTAAAAAAAAGTAATAAAATAGTTAATATTTATATTTAGTAAAACTATATCTACTACTCTACCTCTCTAGCCTTTATAGCTTTAGTGCTATATTTATATTATAATCTTATTCTCTAGCTTTATAAGGTTATTAATAGTTTATATTAGTAGCTTTATAGAGAAGAAGAAGGACTTCTCTATAGCTATATCCTTATTAGTAACCTTAGCTTATTAGTTACTTATTAGAACTTTATCCTATATAATCTTTATAGTAGTAATTACTAAATTATCTAAAATATTAACTTTAGCTATATAGAAAGCTAAGAGATATATTATAGCTATACTTAAGCTATTTATATAGCTTTTAACTATATCTTAAATAGTAATATAGTTAATAGGGGGGATATCCTTAAAGTATTTAGCTATAAGCTTACTAAGTATTTTATTAGCCTCTTCTAAGGTTTTATTAAAATAGTTAGTATAGTAATAACTTAAGTAAATTTTACCCTTATAGTTATACTAATAAAGCTTATAGGGGATTTAGCTATAAGTAGTATTATACTTAAGCTCTTTATAGTAGTTACTTAAGCTATTAGGGATTATAGTAATACTAATATCTTATAAGAAAGTTTTAAGGATTTTTTTATATCTATTCTTAAAGAAGCTGTTATAGCTTTAATCTAAGAATATATCTTTTTAGAACTTCCTATCTATCTTTATATCTCTAGCTATTATAATAAATAGTCTTATAATATAGCTATTATTATAAACCTTATTAAATATTAATATAAAGGCTTAGATAGTATTTTAGTTAGTATAGAAGATTACTTTATAGCTTAATATAAAAGGTTTTATTAAGAATATCTTATTTATAATAATATAGTAGATATTATTATTAGTAAGCTTATTTTTAAAAATATCTTAAGTTATTAACTTAGTATTATAATAGGAGGTGAGGTTAGTATATATAAAGTTAATAGAATTATTAAGCTTCTATTAAGTAGCTATAATAGTAAGCTAGAGGTTATTATTAAGCTTAAAATAGGAAGCTATTATAGTAGTTATATTCTAAGGGGCTTTAGCTACTTATTAGTATTATTTAAATAGGAAAGAGCGTTAAGGATCTATAAAGGGCTATACTTATTATTAAGGATCTAAAAGAAGGGATATTATTACTAGCTTAAGAGGGCTATTAGTAATAGCTAAAGATATAAAATTATTATTATTATTAGTATTATAAGAAATAGCTTTAATTAGTTAGGTTAGAAGGTAATAAAGGTTACTAATATTAGCTTAGAAGGGTTATTAATAAAGATATAAAGATATAAAGATATAAAACTATTAATTATAATAGTATAAGAAAGAAGTTTTATAAATTAAGTTAGAAAATAAAGAGGATATCTTTTTATACTTTAGATCTTAGAAGCTATAGTATAGAAAGTATTATTATTAATAGTTATAATACTTTTAATATTATAATATTATTATTATAAGAGGGGTAGTAGTATTTATAGTAGTATTTTAACTATAGGTTTAAGAAGAAATAGATACTTTTTATAATAGAGGTTTTAAATTAATATAGTAAGGGAAGGTATATATAAAGAGGTAAGAATAATAAAATATAGTAGATATTACTATACTAATAAATAGCTTATTATAATATATAGATAATATAAGTAGTTTTTAGTAGTAGTAATATTAGTATATAAAGTAAGTCTTTAGCTTAATTTAAGTTTAAAGTGAGGCTAAGTAAAATAGAAGTATTAAAGCTAACCTAATAAGGAAAGTATACTTTAGTAGCTAGGATTAATAGTATATAGTTAATATAGTAGTATTATTAAATAGCTTATAATAATATCTATTAAGGGCTAAAAGTGAAGCTAAGAATAAGATATAGATAACACTTATACTTCTTTTACTAAGCTTCCTTATTAGCTTATATATAATATCTTTCTAGTTTAGGCTAAATACTTAGGTATTTATACTATCTTATAACTTCTTACTTCTATACTTTAAAGTAATAAATTACTTTAGGTTTAGTTTATAAAAGTATCCTTTATAAAAGGTTACTTAGTATTTTAAGTAGATAATTAATATTAAAAGATTAGAAGGGTTATAAAGAAAGAATAATTATATTTAAAGCTTACTTTAGATTTAATTAACTTATTATTATTTAGTATAAATAATTAACTAAAATTCTAAATATTTATTTATTAGGTTTAATTATTAATAGCTTTAGCTATAGTTTTATCCTATTTTATATATAATACTATTAATTCCCTTTAGTAGTAGCTTAATAGTTAATTCTTATATCTTATAAAACTATATATCCTTTATTATCCTTCTAGTTAGATACCTTAGTATCCTACCTATTTTATAATCTTATTCTCTAGCTTTATATAGTTACTAATAGCTTAAATAAGCAGCTTTATTAAAAAGAAAGTAAACTTATAGCTTAAGCTATCTTTAGTTTTATGCTTTATAAATTAGTAGCTTATTAGAACTTTATTTTATATTATCTTTTAGATTTTTATTTTATTATTATTAAATAGGTTAATCTTATTAATATAAACTACTAGGAGATATATTATTACTATAGTGATATTATTAATATAGCTTTTAACTATATCTTAAATAGTTAGCTTTATAGTAGTTTAAGTAAGCTTAAAGTATTTAGCTAAAAGTAAGCTAATATTCTTATTAATAATACTTAAGTAATCCTCTAAAAACATAATATAGAAGTTACTTAAATAAGCTTCCTCTTTATTATATTTAGTCTTAAAGGGAATTTAGATATTAGTTTTATTATACTTTAGCTCTTTATAAAAGCTACTACTACTATTAGGGATAATAATAACCTTAACTTACTATAAGAAGGTTTTAAAAACCTCTTTATATCTATTCTTAAAGAATTATATTTAGCTATTATAGTAGAATACCTCTTATATTTAGTCCTAGCTAATTTTAATCCCCTTAACTATAATAATAAACTACTTTATTATATTATTACTTTAGTAAAGCTTCTTAAAAGCTAAAGTAAGAGCTAGTTAAGTATTTATAATAATATAAAAGATAATATAGTAGCTTAATATAAACGCCTTTATCTTTAGGATTATTTCTTAGTAGAGGATATAGATCTTATTATTTATTAGCTTATTCTTAAAAGTATTTTAAGATATAGACTTAGTAGTATAATAAGAAGTGAGGTTCTTAGAGATAAACGCTAAGGTTTTATTAACTATACGCTAGGGGGAAAGTATTATAGTAGTTATCTTCTAAGGAGTTTTAGCTACCTATTAGTATTATTTAAATAAGAAAGAGCGCTAGAGATCTATAGGGAGCTATATTTACTATTAAAGATCTAAGAGAGGGGATACTACTACTAATTTAAGAAGGTTATTAGTAATAGCTAAAAGTATAAGATTATTATTACTAATAGTATAAAAAGAAGCTTTAATTAACTAAGTTAGAAGGTAATAAGTATTATTAATATTTACTTAAGAGGGTTATTTATAATTAGTAAAGATATAAAGATATAAAGCTATTAATAGTAGTAGTATAAAAAGGAAGGTTTATTAGCTAGGTTAGAAGGTAAAAATAGTTTATTTATTATACTATCTTAACTTAAAGAGAGAGAAATAGTAATAAGTAAAAAGAAAGTACTAGCTAAGCTTACTATAAAAGCTTTAATAGTTTATAGTTATAAATAAAGATATAAGTATAGTTATTATTATAATAGGTTTTTAGTTTAAATATAAATAGTAAGTAAGGCTTTTAATAGTAGAGATCTTAGTAGAAGCTAATAAGGTAGTTTAAAAGTATAAAAAGTATATACTAATAAGTAAAAATAGTAAGCTAAACTAAATATAACGTTATTAGTAAATAGCTTATAATAAGGGAGATAATTATATAGTATAATTAGTTTAAAATATTAATAATTTATTATACTTACCTCTTTATATAAAGATATATAATATTATAAAGCTATACTTAATAAAGGAAATAAATACTATTAAAAGAAATAGCTACTATTTAGGGAAATAACTACTATTTAGGGGAAATAATTATTATTCCTATTATTTAGAGTTAAAACTAATTTACTAAATATTTTTAGGTAGATCTCTTATATTTATAAATAAATACCCTTTCTCTATTTTATATCTATTTATTTCCCCCTACCTTATTACTTTATACTATATCTAAAGCTCCTTTACTATAAAAATAACCTCTATTATAACTTCTTAAAGTACTTTATTTTCTATATTATCTAGAAATATCTATAAAGTTATAAATAACTATATCTTAGCCCTCCCTATTACTATAATAGATCTATTTATAGAGTAGTATACTATAAGAGGCTTTAATAAAGAGTATCCTATCTTTATTTATATAATATATACTTTACTTACTAAACTTAATTTATTATTTAATATAAATACTAGAGAGAAATCTATAATTTTAAGTAGCTTTAAAGATATTTTATAGCTTATAACTAAAGGACTCTACTCTTAGCTATTAGTTTTAGCTATTCTTATAATATAGTTTTTTAAGCTTATAGTAGATATAGAAGGTTTATAATAATAGAAATTAGAGTTTAATAAGGTTACTTTTTATATTTATAACGTTAAAGATATAAAACTTAAGATAGAATTATTTATAGTTAAGCTTTTATATATATTTATATATTACCTTAAATTTATCTCTTAAAAAGAAGATATCTATAAATAAGTATAAAAAAATAGTTTAACTAAAGAAGAAGCTTTTAAAAGTAAAGTAATTTCTAGCTTTTTATAATCTATCCCTTAATTTAATATAGCTAATAAAAGAAGTATAAAGATATAGAAAAGTTATTTTTATTACTTATAAAGAAGTATAAGAAACTACTTCTTAGTATTATATAGTTTATAAACTATATATAAGTAATAATAGTAGTCTTATTTTCTTATACTAAGTAGTAGAGAGAATAGAAGTAAAATAGGAAATAAAACTTAATTTAATAAAGTTAAATTAAAATAGATAAGATTATTTAAATTAAAAGCTTTACTATATAATTTAAGTAGTAAAGAATATTATATTATTTATAGTATCCTATTTATATAATCTACTAGAGTTTAAGATAGATCTCTATACTTAAGTAGCTTACTTAAAGCTAAAGCTTACTAACTATTAGTATAATAGAGTAAAGAGGTATAAAAACTAAAGAAACTAACTATATAAAAGGAAAAATAATATAGCTTATTATTATTTTTTAATATCTATTCTATATAGTATAGCTAGTTAGACTAATACTATCTCTCCCCTATTATTCTTATAATACTTTATTAGTATAAGTTAATATTACTATACTAATCTATAAAGTTAAGCTATACTAATAAAAATATCTCTTAAGATATTTATACTTACTTACTTAATTAGTAATAAAGAAAAATAATCTATTCTATATAATATAGCTAGCTAAACTAATACCTTTACTTATAAAGAGTATAGCTCTAACTCTAATATATTCTTATACTTTAGAAAAAAATATTATTAAAGTAGGTATAAAAGTCTAAAAAGTTAAGATTATTTAGTATTTACTTAGTTATAAAATAGCTATTTAAGCCTATATCTTCTTTAATAATAATAAAGATCTATTTTACTTTTTATAATTTATATTAAAGTAATAAATCTTTTAACTAAAGGTTTTTAGTTTCTTAGACTTATTAATTTATTATAATAGTTAGAAAACTAAATCTATTAGTTTAAATCTTTATACTTTATATTTATATAATTTACTACTTTAGAATATTTAAACTCTTAGATAATATATAGATTATTACTACCCCTTTCTAGAGTATTTAATATATTAATAAGCTTAAGGAGCTTATAATAAGTAGCTTTAAAGTTATTAATAATAAAAAATATAAAATAGATACTTTTAGTTTACTCTATTAAGATAGAGATTTTACTTTATTAGAAGTATACTCTTAAGCTAATTACTATTTATTTATTAATTATAAAAATAATAAAATACTATATATCTTTAATATTAGAAATAATAAGGATAGCTTTAAGGTTAGCTTTATAATAGTTTTTTCTAGCTTTAATTAAGAAGATATATTTATAAACTAATTTAGATATAATTTAGGTTATTAGCTTTAAATTATTAAGCTTAATATTAAATTAGTTTTACTTCTTAAAGTTAGTATTATAGAAATTTATAATAGTTTCTTATATTATAAATTTAATAGTTTCTTTATATATAAAGAAGGTTTTAATTATCTATTAATTTTAGTATTTATTTTTAGTAAAGAGCTTTAGATCTAGCTCCTTTTAAAGCTTATTAGTAATAGCTATTATAATATTACTATTAATAAATTAGTTAGACTTTATATTAGAGCTATTAATATCTTAAGAAGATATATTAACTAAAGGTTTTAATAAAATATAATATTAATAAGTATTTAAAATATAAAAGAAGTAAAGATATCTATACTTATAAAGGTTTTTATATATTTTTAGTTTATAGAAGTATAGAATAATTTAAGTTATAATACTTTAAATTAAGCTATATATATTTTCTCTTTAGTATATAGATAAAAGAGGTAAAAAGAAATCTAAGAGAGATAAGTAGTAGTTTAAATAGTTAGCTAAATGCTAATTATACTAATAAAGTTTATAAAGTAATATAAAGTAAATATTCACTTTATAAATAAATATTAAAAAGAATAATATTATATTAAGTAGATAAGTAGGTAAGATATAATAAGGATTAAATCTTATAATTTAGGTTTAAATAGAATAAAAATAGAAATATTAGTTTTCTTAATAAGTAAGTAAGTAAGTAAGATATAATAAATATTAGTACTTCTAGTTTAGTTTAAGATAGATTATTCTTATATTTAATATAAAAAAGCTATTTTTAGATACTACTAATATTTTTATTTTAGTTTATAAATTTTATAGTAAGGTATTTAGTTTTATAATAAGATTTAGTTTATAATAATATATATATTTATACTTTTATATTAGAACCCTCTAGAATAAGTTAGCTATAAAGGGGGGAAGTAATAAAAAACTAACTAAGTAATATATAAAGAGTAGTAGGTTATATATAATAAAAGGGAGGGTAAGTTTTAGAAATTTATTTTTTAACTACTAAAAAGTAAGTATTTATAAGTGAGATACTTAAATTTTTAAGGTTTAGCTAGATATTATAGTAAACTAATATTTTAAGCTATAATTAATTAATTAATATTCTTAAAAACTAAATAAGAATAATAACTTCTAACCTTTTTAGTCTTATAAAAGATATACCTATCTATATATAGATTTAAGCCTCTCTCTTCTTTAAGCTATATAAGCTATTATACCTTAGCTTCTTAGAGAGGCTTAGCTTATTACTTCTATTATACTTATCTTAATTATCTACTTTAATAGCTCTAATTAGTATAATATTTTATATTTTATCTATTATAAAAAGATTATTTATATTTATTTTAGTAAAAGGAAAGTTTTAAGAGGAGCTTATAATTAAGTTTAATTTAGTTAGGTAAGAGGCTTAAGAGAAGCTTATATATATAAATATTAATCTTAATAATATATATTAAAAGTAAGTATAAAAAAGAGAGGCTTATTTAGTTTAGTTAGTATAAATAAAATAAACCTATTAGTAGATATCTAAGCTTTAAAGTTAAATATAATTACCCTTTTAGTTAAGGATATAAAGAGGTTTTAGCTAGTAGTAATAAAGGCTACTTATTTTATATTACTTACTGCTTAGTTTAAGTTAGTAATCTTAATAAGGAGAATAAATTTAAAGGTATTATATAGTATATTAAGTTAAAAAGTAACTTTTTTATTATAGAAATTATAGAGATTATTAGTAATATAAGCTTTCTATTTATACTATTAGAATAAAGTAGATATTAAGAAGTATTATAAGTACTTCTCTTTTTATTACTTCTTATACTTAGTATAGAAATAATATATATAGTTATTATATTAGCTAAAACTTAAAGTTATTATAGCTTTTATACTATTAAATTTAGTATATACTTAGAAAATAATAGATAAGTTTTATATTATATTATTTAGGTTAATATTTAGGTTATTAGTAAGAAGGAATTATAAAGTATTAATAGAACTAAAGAAGTAGATAAAAGGTAGTATATCTAAAAATAGAGAAGGTATATTTAGTATCTATTTTAAAGTAATCTTATAGTTAATTACTTATTAGTAAAGTTTACTTATAAGTTCTACTTAGAGAGAGAGAGTATTTATAGTATAAAGCTATTATTTAAGATAAATACTATATACTTATATATAACTATTAACTTATTATTTACTATATAAGGGATATAGCTAAAGTGAAGCTTATAAATAATTAAAACTTATTTATTATTAATATATTTAATTAGTAGTATATAGCTTTTAGAGTATTAAAAGAAATTAAGTATAAGTTTATTATTATAAAAGAGGTTAAGAAGCTTTAAATAATTTAGGTTAACCTATTTAGAGGGGTTTATAAGAATCTTAATATAGCCTATCTAATTCTAAAACTTAAAAACCTTATTAAACTAATCTAAAGATTTCTACTTTAGTATTAAACTAATTATATAGAGGGTAACTAAAAAGTATTATTTTAAAGGTATTATTAATTAGATCTAAGGCTAGAATTTTAAGTAGTTAGTAGAAATAAGAGATAAGTCTTAAGATATATTAATTAAGATATAAAGTTAGATAAAGAGCTTAGTTAGAAGGAATAAAAGTATAATTAAGGTCTTAAAGTATTAATTAATAAAGTTTATATTAATAGAGAGCTTAAAGATAATATTTCTTAAGATTAAATATAACTATAAACTTAAGATACTTTAAGTATTTATAACTCTAACTAATATAGATAGTAGTTTAGATAGATATATATAATAAATAGGAAGAAAAAAGATAGCTTAATAATAAATTAAGAAGAGGATTAGTAAAGTATTTTAAAATTAGATATTATTAATTTTAAGTATAAAAGTAAAGTATTTAACTAAAAGCTAGTTAGCTAGCTAAGTTATTAAGCTTTAAGCTTTTTTATAGAAAGGAGAGTAGCTAAATTTAAAATAATATATAAGTTATATATATATAGAGTTTTATTAATAATAAGGAGGTATAATATTAAGATTAAAAGATTATTATATATATATAGTCTTAAGCTTTTTAGCTTATTTTCTTTTAGCTAGTTATATTATAGTAATAGCATATTAAATTTAGGAATAGCTATTTCTAATAGCTATATAGGGTTAGAATAGCTATAAAGCTAGTTATTAAGCTCTCCTACTTATCTATTTAACTATAATTATATTAGATTTAAAAAAGTAATTATATATTAAAAGGAGGTATATTTTAATAGGAATATTATAATATAATTAGACTAAAATAGAATATAATTATAAAATAAATTAAAAAGTAAATACTAAAAAATATAACTAATTTATAATTTAATTAGATCTTATATATTACTCCTTAGAAATAGCTATAGCTTATAATAGCGTTTTCTTCTCTCTATTTATCTTTTTAAAACTAACTATACTACTTAATAAGTATAATAAATATATATATTTTTTATAAAGTAAAGAGTAGGAGTATATAAAGAAAACTTAAGTGTTTAGTTTAATATATAATATATAAGGTTTATTAAATTATAGAGGAGTAAGCTAGATCTAATATACTATTAAGCTAAGCTTTAAAGTTATAATATATACTGCTTTATTATAAAGCTATATATTCTTCTTCTATTTTAGTTTACTTAATTATTTAGACTTTCTATTATATTATACTTAAAACGCTAGCTTTAAATAAGAATTTAGTATAGCGCCCTCTTTATATATACCTCTTAGCTCTTTTAAGATTATTTTTCCTATTAGAGATATTTAGATATTATTACTAAAAAGATTACTAATATAATATACTAATAACCTTCTAAGGTTAGTAATCTTTATATTAAGAAGGGGTTATTATAGTTTAAGATATAATAGCTTATAGCTAGATATTATATTTAATACTTAAGATATATTAATATAACTTCTAATAATAATACTTCCTCTAAGCTTAGTGCTTTTAAGCTTTAAGAGGGGATAATATAGCTTAAGTAGAAGTAATAGTTAGCTAGAAGGGATAATAATAGCTTATTAGTTATTTATATAGCTATTATTTTAATTATTAAATCTTACCTTAATAGCTAGTATTAGCTTATTATTAATATTAATAATAGTATTTTATATATCTTTATAGATTATAAACTCTTAGTTTATAATTATTTTAGATAAAGAGCTTTAATTACTACTATAAAGTATTTTATTAATACTTTAACTACTACTAAATAGTATAAATTAGCTTTAGAATAAATAAGATTATATTTAATAAATAATTAATAGCTTTAACTGCTATTATACTTAGTAGGTTTATAATTCTATAAAATATATATAATATAAGCTAATTAAATAAGAGATAGTTATTATAAAGATAAAGGCTTTCTATAAAGAGATAAATAATAATAACTCTCTAAGTATTAAATATTATAAAGTTTATTTTTAGTAATAGTATCCTATTAAACTATTAGATTAGACTTAAGTAGAGGTTAAGCTACTTTATAAAGTAGTAAAAAGGTAGATCTCTCTTTTAAATAGAAGCTATTTCTCTTATAAAGAGTGCTTCTTAAGATATAAAAATACTCTTTTTATTATAATATATAAGAAGTACACTTTATATTTCTAGAAAACTAATATTCTTCTTATTTATAGAGTGAATAACTTTACTTTTAGCTATACTTATTAGTATTTAGCTAAGTTAAAGAATTTATTTTTATTAGAAGAGTAGCTTTTAAGCTAAAATATTCTTTATAAATAGATTACTAAGTTTAATATTAATATAGAGAAATAGATAAGTATAAAGTATTAAAAATATAAGTAAAGCTATATTATAGTCTTCCTAAATAATATTAAAAGCTTAGCTATAAATATACTACTTTACCTACTTATTAAAGAATACTACTAGATTTATATCTACTTTATTAGTTTTTAGAAACTAATAGCTTTAAACTTATTATTTATATTTTCTATTAACTTAAGGAAGCTAAGAATTATACTTATTTAGCTTAAAAGTAATAACTATTTATATTATAATATTATAATTAGTAAGAAAAACCTTATTAGCTAAAGTAATTTTTATACTAAGATATAAGTTTTAGCTATTTTTTTTACTTAAATAGTTTAATATAACTTTCTAGCTAAAGATAAAATCTATATAAACTATTATATTATTATAATAGAGAGAGGTAAGCTAAATAAGTTTATATAAGATATAGCTAATATCTTTATTAAGCTTAAATAGAGGTATATTAATATAGAAGTACTTAAAATTAAGGGGAATAATATAAAACTTAAAGTAAACTAGAGATAAAACTAAAGATTAGAGGAGATATAAAAGTATAAAATTAAAGTTAAACTTAAAGAATTAAAGTTAACTAGTTTATTAAATATTAACTTTAATAATAACTACTTATTTTAAGAATAAATTTAAATATTTTAAGATATAATTTTAAGCTTTAACTAGAAATACTAATAAAAATTAAAACCTTAAGATAGTAGTATTAATATATCTCTAAGGATAAATAAGTAGCTATTTATTATTAGCTACTAAAAAGAGGATTTTATTAATTATAATAACTTAGACTTTTTTTTTAAGATATTCTTATATTTATTTCTTTAAAGCTAAAGAGGCTTTCTTATATTAATATTAAATAACTAAAGCTCTTTAGAGATATCTTATAGGTTAGTATTTAATACCTCTTAATAGCTTTTTAGTTTCTATTTTTAAGCTTAAGCTTTATATCTCTTAAGATAATATAATAAGAGATATTTAATATTTTATATTATATTATTATTATTTTTAAGATAAAATAGCTAATTTATATTAAAATAAGTATAAACTTTACTATATATCTAACTTTTCCTTTTATAATTTTTAATATATTAATCTATTTTAAGAACTAAAAAATAAACTACTTTTATATAGAGAAAGTATTATTTAAAAAAGTTAAAAAGATTATATAGACTTTTATATTAAATTAAGTAGTTTATACTAAAGAGGAATATTAAGAAACTAAAAGAATAATAAATAGTAAGATTTCTTTTTTTATAAAAGAGTTAAATACTTTTAGCTATTAGAAATATATATTAAATAAAAAATACTTACTATTTAGAAAGAGGATTAAATTATTATATTTTAAGTATAAAATACTATATATTTAGTTTACTATTAACCTAAATAACTTTATTAATAAAGTTAATATAAAGCTTATTACTTCTTAAGTAATATAGAGGTTAAGTTTAAACTTTTTAATATAGAAGTTTTAAGATTAAATAGAGAGGATATAATATATAGTTAGAGATTTTATTAGTTTAGCTACTTTCTTTTATTATAAAATAGAGCTCTTCTTTAAGTATTATATACCTTAAGGAATAAACTTTATCTTTAGTAATATTTTATATTACTTTAGGTATATTAAGATAAATAACTATAGTGCTTTTTACTTTTATAGTTTTTTATAACTAGATATTAATATTAAGCTATTAAACCTATTTAGTAAAATTACTACTTTAAGAGGGGAATAATATATTAAGGAGATTTATAAGTATATTAATTTAGTTTTTTATAAAATAAGTATATTACTTTTAGGAAGTTATAAGTAATATATATTAATACTAATATTTATTAGTACTATAATATTAAGTATACTTAGTAGTATTATTTTTACTAAAGCGTCTTCTCTTTTATATTATATCTTATTAGTAATATAGATAAGTAGGATAAGGTGTTTAATAATAAAGTAAACTAAATAGTATATTATTATTAGATATATAGCTATAGTATAACTTATATAAAGTATAGTTATAAAAGTAGTAATATAAGAAATAATATAAGCTAGACGCTAAAAAGGTATCTTTTATACTACTTTTATACTTTATAGATATTTTAAGAGTAAACTAAGTTTATAGAGGATAATATCCTTTATATTTAGAGAGACTATATATAGATTAATTAGTACTACTTAGCTTTAGCTATAAGTATATATTATAATATAGATATAGCTTTCTTCTTAATAAGTTTAGCTAGCTTATCTATAGTTTATTATATAATAAACTACTTAATTAAACTAGACTTACTTTTATAGAAAAGAGTAGTATTAATAAAAATAGTTTTTAAGGGGATATTAAAGTATATAAATAAAGATACTTATTAGCTATAGCTTAATAAGATAGATATAAATAATAAAGCTTATTAGTTTCTTATTAAAATAGTAAACTAGATCTTTATAAGCTATAAGCTATCTATAGTTAAAATATATAATAAGCTTTTAAATTTTAAATCTAGCTATTATAATAAGTAGTTATAAGTTTATATTACTATAAATATATTATATTAAGTAGTGTTTAGAATTTAGTTAGGTTTTATATAAAGTATAAGGCTAGATATTTAATATTAGTAAATAGTAGAAATAATAAGCTTATAGGCTAGTAAGCTTATTCTAATAGCTTTATAAACTTATAAATATTATAGCTAGCTTCTCTAAGACTTATATTTTTATAAATACCTCTATATAGTAAAGATTTACTACTTAAAGAGGTATATAAAGTTAAATAAAGCTTAATTTATTAATTTTAATTTAGCTTTAGATAATAGCTACTTAAAATAAATATAAGAAGTATTACTAGAGAAAAAGTATTATATACTAGTTATTACTAACTATTTAAACTATAATACTAATAATATATAAAAAAGGTATTATTAGAAGTAATAAGTATTTTATTATTATATTTTAATTTATAGTATAGTTTTACTAATAAAGTTATACTTTTAGATTAGTAATATTACTTCTTACTCTATTTACTTTTTAAAACTTTTTTACTTATAGCTTTTAGGAATTAATATCCCTATAAGTAGAGTTATACTTTAATTTATTAGTATAAATTAAATTAGTAATTAAGAATATTTACTTTTTTTAGAAGAGTATAGAAGATATTAAGAAAGATATATAGTTATAAGTAAATTAAAGTAAAAGTAATAAAGGTATTAAGTTTAAAGAGCTTAAAAACTATCTCTTAATAGGCTAATAATAGATATTAGTACTAGAAGACTAATAAGAAGCTTTCTATAATATAGTTAAGAATCTATTATTATAAATAGATATAATATATAGGTTTTTAAGTCTTAAGAACTTTTTTACTTCCCTAATTATAAGAGACTTCTTAGTTCCTAAAGAGGAAGGTATAGCTACTACTCTAAATATTAATTATTCTAAAGATTATAAACTTATACTCCTAAAAGTATAGTTTAATATTATTAAAATATTAATTAAGTAGCTCTAAAAGTAGAAGATAAATATTATAAAAAGAGATAAGCTTAATAATATAAGTAATTTTTATTTAATAATAGTAGATATTAGCTTTAGTAATAGTTATAGAAGTAATAATAAGGTATTAAGCTTAATATTAATAATTAAGTGAGGTGTTATATAAACCTAGCTTAATATAAAGCTATCTACTTCCTTCTTAATTATTATAGAAGTAATTAAGTAAGCTTATATATTAAACTAGAAATAAAACCTTACTTTATAACTTATCTATAAAGTAGTTAACTAATATAAGAGTTTTAAAGCTAAATAGTACTTTTAGTATATTAGTAGTAGTAATAATATAGAAAAGTTATAGCTAATTAATATTTTAAAAGAGGTGTTTATTATAAAAAGGGTGTAGAGTTAGCTTATTATTATAGTATTAATAGGTATAGCTATAATAAGGATTAATAATAATATAATCTATTTAGTAATAAGCTTTTAGTTTAGTAAAAATAAATTATTAGACCTCTCTAATATAAATATTAATCTAAAGGATATAAACTATTAAGTAAGAAGAGATATCTTTATAATTAATAAGGTTAGTATATTTAGTTTTAATATACTTAATAAGATTAATAAGAGATTTTAGAAATTAAGAGGAATTAAAATAGTATTTAGAGGTATACTTATAGTTATATTTTTAGGGGATTTTATATAGTTTCTTTTAGTTTAGTAGAGAGGTTTTATAAGTAATAAAAAAACGCTAGATATTATAAAAAAGAGTTATTTACTAAAGTACTAATTAGGGGAAGAAAATAGCTAAAAGCTATAGAGTATATTTAAATATATTATAATCTTAAATAAGTAGAAGTAGGTATAGAAAAATAACTACTTAGTAGGATTTTTAGAATACTTCTATAATAAAATATAGATAAGGGAGGATATTAAGAATTTTATATTTTAATATAAACTAAAGCTTAAACTTAACTTCTCTAGTAGTATATATATTATTATTCTACTAAATTAATATTAATAAGATATTACTCTTTATATAGCTTTAATATATAGTACTAAAATAAGAGAGAAGCTTTTAGTTTACTTCTTATAGTATATTTAGAAAACTTAAATATTAAGTAGCTTAAAGTAAGCTATAGCTATACTACTTAGTAATAATAATAAGCTAATTATTCTTAATATTTTCTTATTTATTTATAGGATATTAATAATAGTAAATAGGAATAAGTATATTAGCTTTAAGGTAGTTAATAAAATAGAGTTTATTATAGTTAGTATAATATATAGCTTAAGACTTAAAGAGATAGTAATAAATAATAAGTTATCTATCTTTTTAAAGCTATTTAAAAGTATTTTATTTTAGTTTAAAGATATAAATAGCTTCTCCTTCTTTATATTACTATTAAATATAATTATAGTATTTATAATTTAAGTTACTTTAGAGGAGAAGTATACTATAGTTTTATACTTAGATCTACTAAAAAGTTATAAGCTTAGCTTTACTTAAGTAGGTTTATTATATATACTTAGGCTAGTTATAATAGATTATAAAGCTTAAGAGAGGATATTAGAGAAGATACTTCTTAGCTTCTATAATATAAAGGTTAACTATAAAACTAACTACTTAAAAAACTATAAAATAATTAGCTTATATATATAAATATTTTATAAAACTATATAGATAGGTTTATACTTAATATAGCTATTAGATATTAAATATTTCCTATTATTATAGATACCTCTAGAGCTATAAAGGGGTATTAGTTAACTATAATATTTAGTAGAGTTAATAGTAAAAATATATAAAGATTAATTATAGGGGTAGTATAGCTTTTTATTTATACTTAGAGTAAAATAATATAAATTAGAATATAATTAAGGTATTTATTATTTTAGTTTATTTATAGTTTACTATATAAGATTACTTTATAAGGTTAATATATTATTAGTATTAATATATACCTTACTTATATTTATATTTATATTATTATTATTATTATTATAACTATTATTTAAATCTTTAGTATTAATAAGTAAAATAATAATTAGGACTTACTACTTATTAAATATTTAATTTAATACTAAAATTACTATAATTTTAAATAGCTTTTATAATAGCTAATATACCTCTTAAGTAAAATTAGTAATAATATTTTATATTAATATAATTTAAAATTAAGTATTATTATATTTCTTTTAGAGTATAAAGTTAAGTAATTTTATTAGAAAACTAATATAAATATTAATCTTAATTCTAAATATAAGCTAAAACTATAACTTAAAATAGTAAAAACTAAAGAAGTTATTTTTAAAGTTAGATAAAATAACTTCTTATTACTTTTTATATATTAAGTATATTTAGATATTTCTTAAGCTATTTAGAAGTATATTTAGTTAATACTTCTATAAAAAATAAAATATATTTAAGATAATATAAAGTAGAGAGAAGAGGTAATTAATTAAAGAAGTAAGTAAGAAGCTATATAATATATAGAATAAATATTTTAAATTTTAGTTATTCTATAAATAATTTATATATATATTTTTTATTACTTATTAACTTTTCTTAGTTTAGATAATAATATATTCTAATTATAAGCTATTTATATATAAGTATTTTATATATTTTAGTCTAACCTTAATATTAATTACTTAAATAAGTATAAATAAGATATAGCTAAAGCGCTTTAAATCTAATAGTTTCTTTTTTTTTCTCTAAGATAGCTTTTATTTTAGGGGAGAGTATAATAAGGTAATTACTCCTCTATTAGCTTATAATAATAATTTAATATTAAAGTAGTAAAAGAGGTTATATTTAGCTATAAGTATTTTATTAGTTTATAATATTTAAAAAGAAATAGTTTTTAACTTTAGAACTTACTCTTATATATAAGAAGTATTTATTTTTAAGATATTACCTCTAATAGCTAAATAACTATTAGCTTTTATATTAATCTCTCTATTATTTATATACTTTAAAGAATATAAATAAAAGAAATAAAAAAAGAGAATTAGTAATATTATATATAAAATAATAAAGCTATAGATTAAATAGTTAATTATATATATACTTATAATAAGAGGATTACTTAAAGTAGTTTAGATTATTAATAGTAAATAGTTTAATAACTTATATATATAATTAACCTAATAGGAAAATATTTAAACCTTACTATCTTATATATAATTAGGGTATTATATTTTAGTAGCTTTATTTAATTATATAATATTATGTTTATTTCTAAAATTAAGCTATATATTAAGTAATATTTATATAAAGATATTAAGTAAGAATTATATATAGTATATCTAAGTAGGCTAGATTTATAAGGGGGGCTTTAATACTCTTACTTAGGTATACCTCTTATATTAGCTTTTCTTCTGAAAAGTAGTAGTAGTAGGTAGGAAATACTACTCTTTAGTATGAATAAATACCTACTATACTACACTCTTTAAGTTATTATATTATTAGATATAATCTTTAATAGAATATATTTAGTCTGTTCTTTTATAACTAAGCTTATTCTAAAAGTGATTTTATCTATATATTTCTTTACGTTATATATTATTAGTAAACGTTTATGAGGCTATCTGCAACTTTATAGATAGGCTACTATAGAGGTGGGCAGTTAAAGCGATTAGGCGCCTTGAAATTTAGTTGGTTTAGGATAGTTACTAATTGCTAATATGGTCCTCATAATCTGCCTTGCTGTATAATTGCTTATATCTAGTAAAGCTAAGTAAGCCTTACGCTTAACTTAGCCTTACTTATATGTGTATGTAGGGAAATAAAGATATTAGTATTTAAATATATTATTTGAATTATATACCTATCTTATGGTGTACGCCTTTTAAATTATAATTAACTTTACTATTATGATTAAGACGTCTTATTTATAGATTATAAAGGAAACTTTTAATTAGCGTATTGTTTGAGATTATACTATTAGCTGCTAGCTTCAAAACATATCTCTTATAGCTGTTAGAAATTATTCTAATAAAGTCTTACCTGCTATAGTCTTTTTAGATATCTATATTGCTATAAGGAGGGTGAATACTAGCTCTATAGGATCTAATTGCATAGTTTATAAACATTCTGAGAATTAACCTCTTACTAGCGTGGAATTAAATAGAAGTAGCTAATTTAAGCGTTAGTGATAAGACGTTATAACTTCATGTGGTTAGTATATAGGTGCTAACCTACCTAAAGGGATACTAAGTATCTAAAGATATAGGTGCTAATATAAAATAGATATAAGACTGCTTTTCACTAAAATCTTTTCTTTAACGTTGGCTTATTATGAGTAGCACTATCTTAAACCTAACCTAAAGTGTGGCTGGAGTTTTGATTTCTAATAAGCTTTTACTAGATGCTGCTTTTATATCTTAACTTTTCTAGAATTATTTTAAAGGGGGGAACTTTATAGGAATCTAAGATATAACTATAAGTATTATAGTCTTTATTATGCAGATTGTAAACTTTCTAGCTGCAGAAGCTATATATTAACCTATCTCTCTTTTAATTAGAATGGCGACGTGAATATCATACTTAATATATATATTATATTTATTAGACTTTATAACTTAGAGCATCTATCTCTAAAAATAGCTCTTATATTAAGTTTTATCACAAGCCTTATATTAGAATTTATCACTCTAAGACCTTATAATTATTAACTATCTATCTAGATAATATGTTATTCTAATAGCTTATTAACTACTATCACTCTGTTAGATGAGGTTTTTAATATATTAGGACTAGAATCCACATTATATCACATCTTTAACATTAATCTTTAATTATTTATAACAGCTAATTTGAGTACCACTAGACTTAGCAAATATATTTAAATACTTAACCTACATATTAGACAAGTTGCATCTAAGTAGGAGAGTGTTTATTTGTAATTCTCTTAAGTAACTACTTAGCTAGTAAGGGCCTCTTATATTCTATTAAAGAGGGTAGAGATATTACTTCTTAAGTTCCTACCTAACTATTTATATTTATGCTAAGCTTAAGCGTAATAACTAATATGAAAATCTTTACCTAGCTCTATAAAAATAATATAATTATTAAGAGTCTAAGTGACGTTTTTCTCGCTTAAAAGTAAGCTGTAGAAGCCTAAAGATTAATATTAATACTTATAATTAAACTTAATCGCATAGTTGAGGCGCTTCATTCTTCTAAACTTAATAGCTAACTAGGAATATATAACTTTAATGCTTTAGGATATATAAGCAATAAATCTGAATTGAGCCCTCAGTATGAAACCTTTAAGAAACTATTTTAGGTTTTAATGCAGTTAAGATCTCTAGAAACTAAAATTAAAGACTATAATTATGAAGTAAGTAGCGAAATAGGTGTATTCTAATAATTTAGCTTAAATACCTACTATCTCTAAAGTCTTTAACGTTTCTCTTAACTAACCTTTAACATTAGGTATTATTATGTTATCTCTCTAAATATTAAAAGCAGGAAGAGAATAAGAGGGTTAGATAATCTCTTCATAATAGAATCTTATCCTCAAGACAAATTAGGCTATAACATTTAAATATCACTATTATAAGTTAACTTAAACTCTATATATCTTACTTTATATATTATAATTATATTAACTATTATAGCTATATATATCTCTAGCTCTAAGTACTATTACTAATAGCTCTCTCTGCTTCTATAATATAAACTAGGATAACTTTTAGGAGTTCTATAGTCTTATTCGTTATTCTCTCTATATTAATTACTGCTATCACTATAAGTCTTAAGTCCTTAATTCAGAGATATTATACCTTTATAAAGACTTTAGCAAAGTCTAATACTACTGCAAACAAACTCGCGCTACATATTTTTCAGAGAGACGAGACTGTTTTTAATAAATATATAGACCTAAAGGGTGTGTTTAATAACTTACCGCATTATAGGATAGTTTACACTAAGCCTTATAAGTCTTCTTTGAGAAAAGTAAGTATGTAAATAGTTATAAGTTAACTAGAGGTATTAGTATTAAATATTATATAACAATCGCCTCTATTCTATCGACTTACTTTAGTAAGCTAGCTTATAGTCTCAGCTAGGCAATTTTATGCTAGTTAACAGTATATTTATTTAGGTATATACTTTTAATTACTTATGCCTAGCTAACTAGTAACACTAGATTACATCCTAATCTGCTGGAAATATATACGTAACTAGCCCCTTTACTACTATATTAAGACATAAGGAATCTAAATATTGCTAATAATGCAGAAATATAAAGAGAAACTAAAAATATAAGTTAAAATCTCCTATTAATCTGCTGTAGTTAAATTTACTTAATAGGTATCTAGGCGTAAAGTTATTATTCTCCTAGCTATAGATTTAGCTAATACTATAAGCTTTACTCCTAAACCTCTTATAAGTGTGTTAACTTATATTAGTAATAAGTAAGTATTTAGGTATAATAATAGCTAACTAGTTAAGTACTCTCTTCTTAATACTATAATTTATACTTATAGTTAGAGGTATTGCTATAAGTAAATCTAATAGGTTATAAGCTTAGAAGTACTACTTCTGAAGATTAACTATAGAATTATACTTACTAGTATATCCTCACTTTAAACGTATAATGCTAAGTCTTCTAATAAGGCCTTTAATCTTCTATTAAAGTTAACACTTTAAATATATTATAGCCTATATATAGCTCTAAACTATACTAAATATACCTATATATAGCTTTAAACTATTTACCTCTATAATAAACTATAGAAGCTTATATATAGCTCTAAACTACTTAGAAAGATCTATATATAGCTTAAAACTATTATTACTTATAATAGACTGTGGGAGCTTATATATAGCTTAAAACTATAACTATTATGCTAGTTATCTCTTTTTCCTTCTATTTATCTAGTATAAAGATAAACTCTCTATTATATACCTATATACTTAAAAGAAGAGTGCAGCTTAGTAATAAGTTCTATATAGTATTAATAGGTAAGCATTTTATAGTAAGACTACTAAGAGGTATTAGTTAAGTTTATAATTAACTATAGTGAGACTACTAGAGATATTAATAGAGTTTTTTAGGTGCTATTAACTGCCTTTAGACCTAAAATAAGGGGGTAGTAATAAGCTATAATATCTAAAGTAGTATACTAACCTTAATAAGGAAGTTAGAAGTCTAATTACCTCTAAAGGAATATAAATATAAAACTCCTCTATTTTCTTTTATTATAACTTATAGTTATTTAGGTATAACTATAAGGAGTAAAGCTTTATATACTTATAATATTTTACTAGTTATTTAAAGCTTATAGCTTTAGAGACTAGTGCCTTAGAGGTTTTCTGCCTCTAAGGATAAAGTAACTATTATTTATATAACACCTAAATATAATATACCTATTTTTATAAGTTATACGCTCTATAATAAAAAATTCTCTTCTAGTAATTTAATATCTCTAAATTAATATACTACTCTCTCTTTCTATTACTTTATTCTCTATTTACTTTCTGTTTAGTATATTAATATACCTTAATAATAACCTCTATAATATCTTAATCTCTTAAAGATATCTAGATAACTCTTTAATTTATTAAGGACTATATAGATAAGAATATTATATTTAGCTTCTTAGAAGAAGAAGTATTATTCCTTAATATAGCTTTAGAGATAAAACCCTCTAAAGAGTTATTATATATACTATTATATTAAGATTATAATACTAATAGCTACTAAGTTAATAAAGTACTTATTAAGAAGAGGGAAGTTAAAAGACTATATAAGGAATTATTTATAGAAAGGTATTTATCTACTATATTAAGTTAAAGTTTAAAAGTCTTCTAAAGTCTAAAAGAGGTAAAAAGTAGGATATAATTAAACTAATAATATAACTATAACTAAATCTCTTATAGCACTTACTTTATACTTATAGCACCTAATAGTATTATTATTATAATATTAATCTAATACTATTAGCTACTTATAGCACCTTTCTTTATAGAGCTCCTAGGGCCTCTATAATCCTTTAACTACTATAGTTACTTTTAACTTCTTTCTTTTAGTTACTTATTATAAGTACTTCCCTCTCTTAAAATATTATCTACTAAAGATACTACCTACTAATTAAGCTACTACTATATAGTAAATATATAACTAGTTATATATACTATCCCTTAGTTAGTTTAAACTTATTAATTTAAAGAAGAATTTCTTAAGGAATAAGACCTAAATATTTAGTTAAAAATAGCTTATATCTATAGTAGTAGATCTAACTATAATATTAAGATCTTATAACTTAAAAATACTAAGAACTAAGCTAATTAGGATAGAGTACTAAAGAATACTATATTAGCTAAAAAGAATAATATTCTTATTTAAAATATCTTAGAACTAAAGCGTCTAAATAGAGATATTTATACTACTAAAGTGTAGAATAAGTATATCTAAAATAAACTTTACTAAGAGGTTATTAATAGTAACTTATTAGTAAGGATTAAATAAAACCTATCTAATCTTATAGCTAAAAAGATCTACTACTATATTAGTATACTAGCTGCTTATAAAGCATTATAAACTAAATATATTTATTATAGTACTAATATGCTAAGAGAAATAATATTTAAGCTTATTTAGGATAACTTATTATAATATATAGATATCTAAAGCTATTTAGAGAAATTTCTTTATAATCTTAATAAACTAAGATAGATAGAACTCTCTTAGTCTCTTCTAAATAAGCTTTATTAAATTTAATATTTCTCTAATCTAAGTGAATAATTTAGCTTTTTTAGAGCTAATATCTATTAAGGTTATATAATTATTAATATAAGTAAGGGCGAAAAGCTTATACTTAATAAGATTATTATAAAGGTGTAGAATAAATAGGTATACTTCTAAATAGAATAGTATATTTTAGATGTTAATATATACTTCTTTAGACTTAATATAAGCTATAAATAGGCTTATTAGTAAGCTATAAGACTTATAAAGAAGTAAAAATAAATTAAAACTAAGCTAGCAAACTATAGAAGACTATACTAAAAGGTATACTTTATTTATAGCTAATAGGAAAATATATTAAATTATAATAACTTTAGTTATAAGGTATAATACTTAGAACTAGCTAATAAGCTATAACTACTTATAGCTTATTAGTTAGTATTAGCTTATAAAGTTAAACCTACTAAGTAAGTCCTTAACCTTAATATTACTATAGCTAGCTCTAACTAGCTAGTAAGCTTCTCTAAAGCCTTTTTTATTCTTAGTCTTTAACTTAGTCTTTAAGTATCTACCCCTCTAGATATCTCTTAAGTTTAGACTTAGATTAAGCTAATATTATAAGATAGTTACTACTAAACTTAGCTTTTAGATAGTAGTGCTAAATACTATATTACTTCTTAATTATATCTCTTTAGTTCTTATTAAGAGTTCTTATTATATATATATATAAATAGAGTTAGGTAGGATGCTTATACTTTAGGCTAAGGTATAGTCCTTATTATCTTATAATATATTATTAGTATTAAACTTATCTACTTTTATAATATCCTCTATATGCTTTTCTTATTATTAAACCTTCTATTAGTAAGTATCTTTATTAAATATTTAGGTATTAAATACTTTTAAACTATATATAGTATAAGATATATTATTATTATATTAGAATATCTAAAACCTATCTTTATCTTTTAAAGTATTATATATAGCTACTTTAAGTACTTTAATTACTCTCTTACCTTTATAATATAGTATTAGAAGGATTTAGAGACTACTATAGCTACTTACTTTGCTTCTAATTTTTAATAAGGGGTTTTACTTAATATCTTTTATAAGTAAATAGGTTATTTTAGCTTTACTACTTATAAGAAGTTAGCTAAAGATTTTAGTATATAACTGCTAAATAATAATAAAGAATTTATCTATGAAACTTATATATAAAGTAAAGTAGTAGTATAAATAAAGTCTACCTTAATATTTTAAGTAATTTAGAGGGAATAATGCTAATTTATAAACCTTAGTAGTCTTATATTACTACTTATATCTATAGGAGAGCGCTATTACTTATTAATAATTAATAACTTTATAAAGATATTTAGAGCTTACTTGCTTTAGAGTAAAGCTTAAGCTATAAGCTTTATATAGTGAGATATTACTAAGGTTAAGATAGAAACTAAATTATATATTTAGTTTATTTAATTAGATAATAGAGGAGAGTTTAAAAATAATATATTTATTACTTACTATAGGTAAAAGGGTATCTAACCTAAGTTTACTATATTATACTAAATAGAATAGAATATTATAGTTAAACGCCTCTATAGAATAATTTAAGGCTAAGTTAGAGCTATTATGCTAAAAGTTATGCTTCTTAGTAAGCTTTAAAGAGAGATACTCCTTATTATAGTACTTATAGAAGCTTACTTTCTATATTTAGTACTTAATTACTAAATATCTCCTTATAAAGCTTAGATAGAATAAAAACTATATATTTAGCACTTTAGATATTTTAGTTATAAAGCTTATAAGTTAATCCTAAAAGCTCTTTATTTAAAGAAGCTTAAAAGTTAGATAAAAACCTATATTTTAGTTAGCTATAAAGCTGAAAATATCTATAGACTTTAGAACTCTATAATAGGGGCTATAGAGTGTATTAAGTATATTATCTTTAATAAAGAAATACGCTTAGATCTAAGGGAATAATATATTCTGCTCTCTATTACTGCGAATAAAGCTGTACTACTAGGTGCTAAAGAAATCTTATTATAATCTAAGCTTAATAAATTTTAGTAGACTGATATAGTTAAGCTCTTATAAACTAAGGGGGTGACTACTAAAGAAAACTAGTTTACTATAGCTTTAATACTTATAGCTTTTACTGCCTTAATATTTAAAAGACTATAAGCTATCTCTATATTAGACTTTAAGAGTATACTATAAGAGTAGGCTTTCCTTAATAACTTATAATAGTATATAAAAAAGGAGTGCTTTATAGTATTAAACTTTATAGTATACTTAGTAGTGCTAGAGGAAGCTAAGGAACTTATTAAATAAGATCTTATTAGTTATAAAGAAGCTATAAACTTAGCACTCTCTAAAACTTAGAAACTTATAATAGATAATAAGTTTTATACTCTTTAGAAAAATAATACTTAGAAGCTTATTAATAAGTCTAACCTCTTACTAAACGCTAATATTCTTAGTAGTAAATAGGTATATAAGATAAAATGAGGTAGTAATAGAAAGATCTAGTAGTATAAAGTATACTAAGTAGTGAGAGGCTTTAAGTAAGAATATAGTATTAATTACTTTAAGATCTTTACTTCTATAGTATATTAAAAGACCTATAGAACTCTCTTTTGTTATAATAAGCTTATAAGGGATAGCTAACGCGTATTAATAGGTAACCTAGGTTAATTAATATTAAGTTATAGAAGGAAAAAGTTAGAAGTAGGGGGTGTAGGCGCGCGAGGGCTCTATAGGCGCGCCTAGTGTGCTCACTATAGGTTATATACCTAGGCATATAACGCACTCTGAGGTAGGCATAGCGCTAGCATTATAATAATACCCCCCCCCCTTCTCTATAGGTTTCTATCTGCAGAAACTATCTATTATATATATAAAAGCAAAGAATCTCCTGCTCTATAAGCCTCTCTTCCTTTCCTCACATAATAAAAGCAGTAAATCTACTAGTATAATAGCTTAGGTTAGTAGGTATATATATATATATAGGCTACAGCATATAGGATTTATATAGTTAAAGTCTATAGTTATTATATCCTACTACTGTTATTATTATCTTACGCGCATAAAGTTGTATATACCTATAGCTTCAAGCCTTAGAATAAGTATAAAGGGGTGCCTAGCGCCCTCTTAGCTATTCTTTTCTTCCTCACACATAATAAAAAGAGTATATCTACTAATATAATAACTAGAGGCTATAGGTGTAGCAGCACTAAGGCAGCTGCATATAGGATTTATATATTTACAGCCTATAGGTATAATATCTTATCGCTATTATTACTATCCTATACGTATATAGCAGTCTTATACTAATCCTTTTCTTCTCTAAATAGATAAATCTAATCTCTCTTCTAAACAGTAATATATAGTCCTATCTTTATGCATATATAAGCGTAGGCGTAGTAGTAGGATCTTTATGCTCTAAGCTTATATATATTATATACTATTATTGTTATTATCTTCTTATATATATTAGGCTTCTATAGCTATATTATTATCGTCTTACGTAGGGGGCTCTTCGTCTACTATAGTAGCATCTAGCTATAACTATAGGTTCTTTAGTAGACCTTTAGTAGCTAGATATACGTTATGAAAAGCCTATAATACTACTAAAGCATGCTTAAAAGCCTCTATATTATATTATTTAGGATCTTTATTATAGCCTAACTAGTTAATATAGTACTATAATTTCTACTAATAAATCTATAATTATATAACCTTATTAACCTCAAACTTAAGGCTATTAGTGTATTTAATAGGGGGTAGTAGCGCAGCATACTGTCCTAGTAGTAGGTTATTACTAGCTTTTTATAGCTAGCTTAAGTTAAAAGTATTATATACTTAGTAGCTAGGTAGTAAATCTACAACCTAAGTGCCCTTAAGGCTTACTACTTTAATCTTATATAGTCTATCTTAAGATATTAATAGTTTTAACTAAGTTAGAGAGTATTAGCCTTTTATTAATACTTAAACTAAGTTGCTTATAGTAAGGTTATCTAGGCAGCAGCTTTAGTTTACTATATATATATACTAGCGCTAAGTAATAGCTATCTGCCCTAAAGTAATATGCTAGGTGTTATATATCTAGCTGATTATAGCTTAAGTATTTTTGTAGTTCAGCTTATTATAGGTGTTATTAAACTTTATTATATGCTTACTCTAGTTATAGCTTATCCTCAGTTTATAGCTTTATTTAATCTTAAAAGGCGATAGGCTTATAGTTTTGCTAGGGAGGTAAGCTTATATAAAGTTAGCTATAGGTAATAGATTGCTTTAGTTATCTATATACTTATTAACTAAGACCTATAAATATTACTAAAAGTATTAGTTTATAACCTCTATTTATCTATCTATTTATAGGTAACTTATTATAGAAAGGCTGATTTATATACTAGTAATCTTATAAAGTTTATTTTAGAAACCTAAAATAAACTAAGCTCTATAGTTTAATATAATCTTATTAGGGAAACTAAAGTATAGGAAAACGTAGTAGAAAAATATCTAAGCTATATCCCTTATAGTAACTATTTTATAGTAGAGAACTAAAACTAAATACTTAGAAAGGTAATAAATTATAACTTAGATAGCGTTAAAACTATAGTAATCTTTTAGTAAGGCTATAAAGTCTATTATAATAAACTACTAAGGCTATATAGGGATTAGTAGTAGTTTTAGCTCTCTTAGGGTTATATCTTATAGCTTTTAAGCCTTATAGTAAGTATAATAGTTATAAATATATTACTTAATATCTTTAGTTAGGCCTTATTAGTAGTATTAACCTTTAATAATCTTAATAGTTTTATTCTACCCTAGGTGCGCTAAGGGCTGCTATTTATAAACTTCTTATATAATATACGTATAGAGGTTTTCTTCTATTAGTACTACTATATAGCTATCTATTAGTAGTAGCCCTTCCCCTTCTTTAATCATCTAGTACCTTAAGTTTTTACTAACTAAGGCGTAGTAGGTCTTAAGGGATAGTATCTCTAGGTCCCTATTTAGCTATAAGATATATTTAACTAGTAGCTAGCTTTATAGTTTGCTTATAGGCTTAAGAGTGCTAACTATAAGCTTTAGAGTAGTTAATATAGTAGTTAGTATCTATTATAATTCCTCTAAGACCTCTAGGGATAATATAGAAGGTTTTAGTATAACTTAAGTCTTATTAGTATCCTTAATATCTTTTTAGGTATATAGGTCTTCTGCTTTATAAGATAGTATATCTACTAATATATTTTCTTAGCTTAGTTAGTACTATATTATAAAATTATAGTTAGATAGTAGGCCTATTTATTAGGCTTATTTTATATTTAAGAGCTGTTTAGTTATAAAAAATAAAAGGGCTTAGTGGTTTATAATTATATTAAAACGTTATAATATAGATATTAGTTCTATATGCTATTCTTCTAGTGCTAAGATAATTATAAGTATCTTATAGTTATAAATTAGGTAGTTTATTTCTATAGGGCTTATAGTCTTAGAGAAAAAAGCTATAAGGTGCTAAAGGTTATTATTAAACTACTGCTATAGTAAGGTATTAGTATAAATAGAAATAGAGGCGTCTATTTCTATATATATAGGTAGGTTTAAGTTCTAGTATTATAAAATAGAGGCTAATAATAAGGTAGCTTTTAAGCTTTTAAAGCCTTCTTTATAGTTACTAGTCTATTTATATTTAATACTTTTAACTATAAGCTAGTTTAGTAGTTAAGCTATTTTACTATAATTTCTAATAAAATATCTATAGAAGTTATAGAACTTAAGGAATAATTATATGCCCTTAACGTTCTTAAGTAGCTGTTACGTTCTAATAACTTCTACTTTTTTTAAGTTAAGTTATAACCTTTCTATAGATATAATAAATCTTAGGTATTTCGTCTAAGTAATGCTGAACTTACACTTCTTGATGTTAGCTTATAATCTTATTTTGCGTAGCTAGTTTAGCACTTTAGTAATATATTTATAGTGCTCTGCTAAGTTATCTAAGTAGATTAAGATATTATCTATATATACTGTGCAAAAGTTGTTAAGGTATTTTATTAGGACCTTATTTATATATTATTAGTATGTTAAAGGACTATTATAGAGCTTAAAAGGTAACACTAGGTATTTATATATGCTAAGTTAGGTCTTAAACGTTATGAGGTCTTTATAGCTTTCTATAATATAGATCTTATAAAAGGCTTATCTAATATTAAGCTTAATGTAGATTTTAGCTTTATATAAGCGTATAAGTATGTTTTCTATTAATAGTAATAGGTATTAATCTTTCTTAGTTTTAGCGTTTAGTTAGTAGTAGTTAATATAAAACTGCAGGCTATTATTATATTTGTAAATGAATAGAGTAGGTGAGGTTTAAGAGGTATTACTTATAGTAATAAATCCCTTATCTAAATTATCTTTTAAGTACTCTTAGGTTGCTTTTAGTTCTTCTAATAATTATTTATAGAGCAGTAAGTATTATAACCTATCTTAGCTGCCTTCTATAAGCTTAATCTTATAGTTATATAGCTAGTGTAGTGCTAGTTTATCACTAGCAGCTTTACTAAAGATATCTACTTATAGTTATAGTTCTAGTAGTAGTTTTTCTCTAATTAGGCGCTAAGTTTCCTCTATATTATTATATAATAAGTCTTTTATAGTATATTTCTTAGCTTTCTTACTATTAATTAGCTTATTAAGTTTATATAGTAATATAATGCTAACTTCTATAACCTTATACTCTATCTAATACTTAAAGGATAACGTATTAATAATTAGATTAGGTGCTAGCTTAATAGGTATAGCTTTAAATAGCATAAGGTCTTATAGCTATAATAGGCGTCTTTCTTTATATTAGATAGTTTTACTTTATAGGGTGTGTTCTATCTTATCTATAGATTTAGTAGTATCCTCACATTATATATAGGATAGCAGTTTAGGTTGTTTAAGTATTTTAACTAGCTAGGATACTATCTTTTTATTATAAGCTATAGCGTTTACTTTAAAAGCCTTCTGATAGTACTTTATGTTAAGCTAGTATTCTAGATCTATCTTATTAGGTATAAGTAGATCTTCTGCTTACTGAATAATAGTTAATAGAAAATCCCTAAGTAGGGGTATATTTTCTAGCTAGCTAAAGCGCTAGTAGTATATGTTTAGGGATATATTATAGTACTTAAACTACTTGCAGCTAAGTATTAAGTTATATTATCTAATATTAAGCTATAGAAGGGGTGTCTTTAAAAGTACCTTATAGTTAATATATAAATTAACAATCTACACTATATCTATAGTATCTAATTATTCCCTATTAAATCTAAATATAAGGATAGGCTATTTTAATATATACTAGAAGGCTTAGCAAAAGTCTCTTAGTAGTGTTTATAGGCGTAGGTATATAAATCTATAACTATTTGCTCTAATATTAAGTAATATATATATAAGAATACTATATCTATTATATACTATAATAAGTTCTATCTTAAGAGGCTATCTACTTATTAGGTATTATAAGTTAATAGATAAAAGTATAAGGTATGTGTTTTATATACTATTATTCTCTTCTAATTAGAAGTCTACTTTAACTAGAAGCTTTAGTTTTCTAAGCTGTTATAGTAGCCCTCAGTAGGTTTCTTAAGCTCTGTAATGTTTATAGTAGCCTTCTTTATAAGGTACTCCTTAAAGTAATATCTTAGCTTACTATAGCTATAGTAAGTACTAGAGGCTTTTAAGGTCTTATATAGCTTAATATCTATATAGTTTCTAGTCTTATTAGTATTAATATATATTCTACTAATGCTAGAGCTAGAACTAAAGCTAGTAGTAGTAGTAAGGTGTAATTTAGTACTAGAGGTAGCATAAGTAATACTAGTATAGCTTTTACTCTTCTTATAGTTAGTATTTATAATATTAGTAACCTTAGTAATATGATCTAAGTATTAATAGAAGTTATACTACTCCTCAGTAAAATATTAGTTAATAACTATATTTTAGATTTATAGTAGTAACTTATTATAAAATATATAGTGCTAGTAGTTTTTATAAACTTTAGCTTTATAAGCTTTCTAAATAAAAACGTTATACTACACTTAGATATTACTATATAAGATAGTAATCTTATTAAAGTTATAATAGGTATCCTTAATATATATAATATTAGTATAGTTATTTTTTAGCTACTTAATTAGATCTTCAGCCTTCTAGATTATACTAAGCTAGGTAAGTAATAATAATATTAGATTAGTAGTATTACTGCTAATATAGGAGGTAATATAGTCTAACCTCTTACTATTAAGGTAGTTACTTATAGCTTTAAGGTAGGTTTTAATGCAATATAGCTAGAAGTTAAACATAAGGTTCTTACTGTTATATCTATCTTAAATGCTAATAAAGATAGAAACTTTAGTAATCTTAAGTAGAGCTAAAGAGGAAGTCTTATTAGATATAGTTAAGATAGGTGTTCCCTTATAGAGGTAGTAGTTTTTATCTTTAACTAGCTAAAAATAGTAGGTTAAGGTAGTAATAATAGTATTAGTCTTATCTCTAAGAGGTATTAGTATATTAGAATAGTTAAATAAGCCTCTAAGTAAGTAGGATTATCTATACTTAGGGGAGATATTAGGGCGTATAATAAGCTTAGTAAATAGATACTTATTAAACTCTCTAAGCTTTATAACTTAAGTCTAGAGGGTAGTTTTCTCTATAGTAAGGGTATTAACTTAATACTAAAGATAGGTATTCTAAGCTTTAAGGGTAGTAATTTTATGCTAGTTTCTAATATTAAATAAGTTTATAAATATTTAGGTAGTATATTTAGTTTTTAGTATAGTTATCTTATTATTATAAGCCTTAATTATAGATTAAAAAGCTTTAATCTTAAACTTTAAAGAGGCCTCTTTAGTAGCACCTTTATGCGAGGCGTCTGCTATAAACTTATTAAAAACATCTCTATAGGACTTAAGCTAAGCTATACGTTAATATAAGGCCTTAATATTATTAGTAATACAAATAAAGTTAGCATAAAGCGTCTAAGCCTCTTAGCTTTAAATAATATACTACTTAACCTAGCTAATAACCTAAGCAAAGAGATTCTTAAGGTTATCCTTATATACTTTCTTAAAAGCCTATTAGTCCTATAAGTACTTATTATTATTACTAAAAAAGTTAGAATCCTTAATAATAAGGTTACTACTATTAAACTACTTATATATAACTTTTATATAGTAAATATAGTTAGTAGTAGTAATCTTAAGTAGAAGGTCTTTAATAAGCTATATATAGATAGGGCGCTTAAGGTCTATAGTAATAATCTTTAGTATAAGGCTCTAGGCGCCCTTAGGTATCTTATATATATAGTATTAGCACTCCTTTAGCTATTTTAAGGGCTTAAGCACCTCCTATATATTTAAGATAAAGTATAAACTACTTATAGCATTATAGCTGCAGTAGTACTTAGCTAAGCTATCCTTATTTTTCTTATTTTCACATATTATTCTAATTAATATGAGGGGTATATAATTAGTTAGATTAATAGGTATATAATGAAATAAGGTGTATTATTAACTATGCTTATAGTATTTCTTAGTTAGGTTACTCTTAACTATATATGTAGGGTTTATATAATAGGGTTTTTCGCTATAGATTAGTAGTTAGTACTTCTAAAGAAAGTTAATATTATACTTCTATCGCTAGAGATAAATTAATTAATAAACTTAATATACTATTATAATAGGCTTACGAGGGATAGCTAACGCGTATTAATAGGTAACCTAGGTTAATTAATATTAAGTTATAGAAGGAAAAAGTTAGAAGTGGGGGGTGTGGGCGCGCGAGGGCTCTATAGGCGCGCCCAGCGCGCTCACCATAGGTTATATACCTAGGCATGTGACGCGCTCTGAGGCAGGCATAGCGCTAGCGCTGTGACACTTTGCCTTAGTAGTAATAATAGATTAGGAAATTAAATAGATAGATATTAAGATAGTGTTTCTCTATAGACTTATATTAGAAATAATGCTTATTAAACTTCTGCTTAGTTATATTATACTTAGTAAGGTATATAGGCTAAATAAGGTATTTTATAAGCTAAAATAAGCCTTAAGAGTTTAGTTTAATATACTGAAGAAGGTACTTATAAAACTTAGCTTATAGTAATTATAATAGGATAAAGTAGTGTTTTATTTAGATAAAGCTATTTTTATTATATATATTAATAATATCCTTATCTTTAGTTTAGATAAAATATATATCGCTTAGATTAAAGATTAACTAAAGGAATATTTTAAGATATTAGACTTTAAACCTTATTAATACTTCTTTAGTATATAAATTACTTATAATAGAGCTGAGAAGAAGTTATAGTTAAGCTAAAATACTTACTTATAGAAGGTACTTAAGTAGTTTAATATAGTAAATTATAAGCTTTAGTATATATTTATAGAGACTAAAGAATAGCTCTATCTTACCTTAAAGAACTATTAGGTAGATAAAGATATACTAAAGGAATACTAATTAATTATTAGTTTACTAATATATATAATAATTAGTATCTATTCTAATTTAGTATACTTTATATTAAAGCTTAGCTGCTTCTTTATAGTACTACTTAAGATCTATCTATTAGTAGCAAAATATATATTTAGATATATTAAGTATATTTTAAACTTATTACTACTATTTAATAGTAATACTAAAAAGTAGTTAGTTAGGTTTTTAGATACTAAATATACTAAAGACTTAAGTGATAGTAAGTCTATTAAGTGCTATATCTTTATATTAATAAGAAGTGTTATAAGTTAGAAAAGCTAAAAGTAGGGGAATATAGCTATATTAAGTATTAAATTAAAGTATATATTACTCTTCTCTATAAGCTTTAAAGTAGTATACCTATAAACCTTACTAAAAGAAATTAGTAGCTATAAGCTAATACTAAAAGATATAGCGCTTATTATAGTCTATTATAATAATAACTTTACTATTTAGATTATAAAAAATACTAAATATTATAAGTAAATAAAGTATATTAGAGTATAATATTATAAAATTAGAAAGTTATAAGATAAAAATATAGTCTAAATCTATTAAATACTAAGAGAAGAAAACCTAGTAGATATTAGTATAAAAGCCCTATTAAGTATTATACTTAAGTAATAGAGGATAGCTATAAGCCTAAAAGGATAAAAAGAGAATACTACTTTTTATATATATACTTTTTATATTAATACCTAAATACTTCCCTTATTAAGGGGATATATTAACTTATATTAGTAATAAATAAGTATTTAGGTATAATAATAGCTAACTAGCTAAGTACTCTCTTCTTAATACTACAATTTATGCCCACAGTTAGAGGTACTGCTATAAGTAAATCTAATAAAGCGAACCTACTGCATATTAACTGTTAATCTCTGCTGCAGACAACCAATCAATTTCTTCTGCGCCGACTACTGTGGACCAATAAGACTTAACTGACTAGTTCACAGCTACTAATGGTGTCAAAAAGTACATGTTACTTTGCGTGAACAGTCATAAACACGTTATTGTTCTAGAAAATGTTGATGTGACGACTGTCCATTCAGACGAAGATCTATTCGACAAACTTAGGGCAGCATACAATAGGCACCGAGGGGACCCCTTGTTTCGGCCATCTACGAATGACGGGAGCCTCGTGGGTCTGCTCCGCGCGTTTTGGCTTAATCTCAGGTTGAAGAATGTGAGAAACCCTTTCTACAGAGCAAGTAAAATGCAGTACGTCAAGGTAAAATCTCAAATCTGCCCACAAATGTCACGCGACTTCTAAAATTACCTTCTAGTTTGAGGTGTTCCCTCTCAAGCACGAACAAGATCGTGTTGGCGAATACATCGTCGACTCTATCCCATCAAAAGAAGAGGCGCACCGGTACAAGTACGCATTCAGTCCTTGCCCTCCGAAGCTTGGGAGATTCCCGTTCCCGCCCGACCACTTCATGCACGCTTTCCTCAAACCTGGGGACCACTTTGAGTCCCGGTATTTAGCCGCGCAAATGCTGCCGAAAAAGCTCCATCAAAGATTGTGCTGGAACAACTCCATCAATGACCCGGATAACGTACCCGAAGGCTGGGGCTTCCTTATCGAGGAGGACATCGATCGGGGCTTCGTCGCGTTACTAGTCATGGTTTTTGCAGCGCTCATCGCACTCGTGGCGATCCTCTGGTCTTGCCTCAAAGGCGATGTTCAAGGTGGCATGGGCATTGGTGAATTTGGTATTGGACTTTTGGCGATATCAGTTACCATCTTCATGATGGTGGTTCTCGGTATTCACATTTGAGTGGTTTCGGTACGCAAAAGACGCGGTGTCGCCTCACATACCTAGGCGAGGGTTAGGCTTCAAGCATCCACCCGGCCAGTTCGTCCGAATCTGGTTTCTTGGCGTCAAGAAATACGATCCCAGTTTCAACCCCCTTTTCTGTCCGAATTGACCTCTCCCTTTGTTGCACTCAAGATTCAGTCAATCGGTCCCAGAACGTCGAAAACTCCACCAATTGCTGCATGTTTTCTTTTCAATTTGCGGTTCCGCCAGGGGCTCTGGTGGGTTTCTTGGTTGTTTACAGCGCAAGCCGTGGTGCCGCAAGTTAATTGTATCAGGGGCCCAATTGGCGGCACTTGCCCTGCCATTTGTGGAGAAATCACCGGGAATAGAGGGTGCCACGCGTATGCGATGAATTAAACAACGGCGGAGGAACAGTTCCTGTCGATCCATCTGCCGCCTTTAATCTCTACCCGCGAAACACGTCCCAATCGGGCGCTAGGAGGTTTTTACATCTGATTCTTTAAAACCGCCTCTTTTTCTGCCCAGGGACGGGAAACCGGCACTCTGCTTTTACGCAATCGTCACTCATCGGCACGTTTTCCGAAACCCAAAAGTCTTGCAATATGTTGTTCACTCAAGCTATCATTGCGGCTCTGGTCACCGGCGTCTGGGGCCACGGCGTCGTCCAGACCCCGGAGCCTCGCACGGTAAGCCCCGGATCCGATCGCCGCATCATACCGGCTCCGAACTGACTTTTGATCGACAGACCGGAACGAAGCAGGAGGAGCTCTGCGGTACTGCAGTCACCAACAAGCTCGACAGCGATCTTGCCGGACCCATCGAGAACGCCATGGCAGTTGCCGACGCCGACTACAAGTGCAACGCCTTCATGTGCCGTGGATACCAATGGGAGGATAACGTGGACCTCCTCATGAATGTCACTGCTGGACAGGTTATTCCCTTCCACATCGACCTTGTCGCCGGCCACAGACCAGGCCACGCCGTACGTACTCAGACAATAGTTGATGTTTGATGGCATACTGAACCAGTTTAGAACATCTCCGTCATTGACCTCGCGACAAACACCGCCATCGGTGAGCCTCTTATCACCTGGGACGACTGGCCGACCGAGAACCCCGACCCCCTTGCTGACAGTAAGTCGGATCAATCCTCACGGGCAGTGATGTAGTGTACTAATTGAGGATGCAGCCGATTTCAACGTCACCATCCCCGATACCCTGGCCGACGCCTGCAACGTTGGTGGCAAGTGCGCTATCCAGTGGTTCTGGTACGCCGAGACCAACAAGCAGACCTACGAAAGCTGCATCGACATCGCCATCGTGGCATAAGTTGAGGACGTGCGGTACAGAGGCTGGGCCTCATCAATTTGACATCTTCACCCGGTACATATTACCCAACTGTTGAGTACATATTTTAGACAAGCACATAGCATCTGTGTATATCAAATCAACCTTCATGCTTGAGAGAGTCTATTGACAATGCACCATTCATACCATCTATCCCATTGTGCAAAAAGCACACGCAAATGTGCCAAGACTGGCCCTGTACATCACCAACTCGGAATCGCAACGTCCCGCGGCCTCGTCACATAGCATTCCGCGTAAAACCATCCATCCTCTTCTAACCCCTTCGTATCCAAGCCTCTTGCTCTCACGTCAGCGACAGCAGCACTCTGTTCCTCCCTTGTTGTGAATCTTCTCTGACGGAACAAGTGTCCGGGAATCTTTTCGGTGACAAGTCCATGATTCTCCTCCAAGACGTCCGCAATCTCATTAAACGAGAAGACTCTGAGCACGAACGTTACAATCCATAGCTTCGAAGAATCTTTAACCGCGTCAGCGATGCGGGAGAAGGTGCTTGGGCCAACATAGCCCACTCCCCCAGTGCAAACTACCACCTCAACGTCCTTTAATCCCTCGCGCAGTGAGAGCGATGGGTCAGATGTCTCGAGATTCTCTGCCCATCCATCTTTCATCAAGCCCGTCTTTACCGCGTAGGCAATTGCGTCAGGAGCGATGTCGAGACCTAAGACGTCGACTTCCGGGTGGATAAGCTTGAATGCGAAGAAACGTTTGTCGGAGATGATCTGGTCCCGACCTGACTGTTTGGGAGAAGATGCGAGATGGGCCGATAGTGCATCGAGTGTGAGATCGTAGCGGAGCAGGGCGGCGTTTATTCCGTACGAGCAGCACACATCGAGAACTTTACGAGGCTGAACATCTTCCGAAGGCGAAGAGAGCTCGAGGACTCGCTCCACGAACGGAAGTGCTTGTTGTGGGATTTGATACTGAAGTGGAGTGAGAGCCTTGAAGTATGCTCTTGGATCTGGCTGGTTATAGATCGAGTTGAAGTCGGCTTTGCGGGTGTTGGTGAACTGGTCTGGCCGCTCTTCGATCGTCATTTTTGACAGTGAATGGGTTCTCTTGAGCTAGAACAGCATGAAAGCCACAGGTGATTGAGAAATTCTGGGTGCCAATGAACCTGAATGGAAACGACGTCTTAGGGCTTGTTCGATGATCATTTGAGAGGACCCATAGGTGTCTTTTAAACACTCGTAATATGCGGAAGGGTTGCTCCAACATCATTGATTGCAAGGTCTGTCCCATTTCCAAGACCGAATGAAAGTTCCCCTCTCGCCTTTTCACATGCATTGAATCGAATTCATGTGAGACCAGCTTGATCTGACTGACGTATGCTTCAGCCCATATTCAACCCCCGGCCCCTCGCTTCCCGAGTTACATCCCGCATGGCTGCGGCGCGGGCCGTGAGACCACTCTCCCCGCTCCGAGATCAGGTTATGACCGTTCCGGGCGCCCTACCTATAGGCAACAATATGTACGACATATGCGCGCATGTTCGCGAAGTGGATACCTCGTTGCTGAAGCGATGCATGGTTGAGCTCTAAGCAGGCGAATCATTGCTTCATTGCGTAGACCGCTGAAGTAGCGTCATGCATCACAAACCATTCTCAGGAGATGCGCGATTTTGGGGGTCGACTTGCGCATCGTGTCGTTCCCAGATCCAATGCGAAGTGGCATGTTAGCAGGAGGTACATAGAGATGACACATGGCTTCTCACGGCATCTCCCTCTTCACGCTGCCACAACCCACATTAGTCGATTGGATATTCAATGGATGAAGAGAATGACAACAAAAGTCGCATAAATTGGCTGCAGGTATGATCACACCTGCGGTTGATTTCAATGGACTGTTGACATTATGCTATTACCAGATCATACTATGTATCCGCGATTACGTCCTCCTACATCCCATCCCGCGCTAATCTAGTACTGCCCCAGAACCTGGATCTGCGGAGTCTTGAAGACATCCCAGTTGTCCGCATGCGTGGGGTTACCGAATGGCCGGAGCGCTGCAAAGCGGATGGTGTAGTTGCCAGGAGCAATCTGGGTACCGTTGCCCAGCTTGCCAAACCACCAGTGCTCGTGGTAGCTCGCAGCCGTGTTGCGGTAGATGTCAGTGATGGGGTAGGTGAACGTCTCGTCGGGGTCGTACTGCTCCGGGTCGAAGACCTCAACCTCGCCAGAGCCAACCCAGGAAGCTGCGGATCCGATGTAGCCGTTCTGTCCGACGACGGGAGGGTAGGTCCACTGGCGCTCAGTCCAGCTCGCCTCATATATGTCCCAACGGACCTGGCGGGATCCCCAGAGGAGCTTCTGGAAGATCTTAGGGAAGTCCTGGGCGCCGGTGCTGAGGTCGAAGGTGTAGGAAGATTTCTCGCTGATGTCGATCTCCTCAGTCGTGGAGACGGAAATTGGCCATCCTGCCTCGTGGACACCACCGAGGGTGTTGCGAAGATCAGCTCCAACGCCGGCGTAGGGAACAGACACTTGCTCGCCGTTGCTGCCCTGGATAAGGACCTTGCCTCCGTACAGAGGCAGGCCAGTGGTGTTCCAACCGAGGTTGTCCGGGTTGTTGAAGTTGACAGAGACGGTCTTGGTCTCGCCGGCCTTCAGGGTGAAGTCACGGGGCAGGCTGATGTCGGGAGTGTATGTCTTGGGAGAGAGTTGGGCGAAAGTCTTGACGCGCTTGGTTCCGGGAAGACCGCCAGAAGCGGGAATCCAGGCGAGGGCATCTACACCGGCGTTAGGCTGGACGGAGAACTTGTAGGTGATGTCTGAGTCGCCGTTATTGGTTACGGTAACGTCGTGATAACGGCTGAAGTAGCGGGTGTCGTTGAGCTGGATCTTCTCGAACTCAAGCTGGGTGTCGTAGTGGAGGACCTTCCAGGCGTCGATCATGCCGTTACCGACCTGGGCCGGAGGAGCAGTGTATCCGTAGTCGGTAGCGGTACCGTCAGACCAGGGCAGAGCATAGCCACTCGAGATGATGCGGCGGGAGAGGACGCGAGCAAAACCCTTGCCCTGGACGCTGCGACCGCCGTGCTGGCTGATGTAGAGGGCTGCGACTCCGGCAACGTAGGGACAAGCCATCGATGTACCGCTAAGAATAGCGTAGCTACCGTCGAGATATGTCGAGAAGATGTTGCCTCCAGGAGCGGCGACGTCAGGCTTCAGCTGGTTATCCCAGAGAAGACCCCAGCTGGTGAAGGTGTTGGGACGGTTGCCGGCAGGGTAGTCCAGGGCAACAGGGGCTTCAGGGTTGTTAGAGAAGTCAGCAGTGACGTTGGTTCCGGCCTTGATAGCCTCGATAATAGAGACTCCAGAATCGGCGCTGATCAGGGCAATCTCAGAGTCGGTGTTGCTAGTACCAGGTGTAGTCATGGGGGAGGCGTTGTTGTAGATCAGAATGTACTTGGCACCAAGAGCGGCCAGGTTCTCTTGCTTGGTCTGGAACGTGCATGTTCCTCTGCGGACCAAGGGGATCTTGCCCGTCAAGTCAGGGCTTCCCTCAGGATAGGGCTCGCAGCCGTCAGCGGGGTCCTCGGTGTTTGTATTGAGAGCAACGATGGGCCAGTCGGTGATGGTGCTGGGGAAGTAGCTCTCAGCTGGGAGGTAGCCGATGCGGCGAGTGTCGGAGTCGCCGAAAGTGGCCTCGAAGGGGATCGCCGGGAAGACCTCAGTGTCGACGGAGGCGACGGCGACAACGTTCTTGCCGGAGGAGCCAGAGCTGCCATAGAAAGGACCAGCGGATCCGCTGTTGCCGGCAGAGATAGTAACTACCACACCTTCATCGACGAGACGGGAAGCAACCTCGGCCCAAGCGTTGTTAGACCATCCGTTGGTACCGCCGATACTGGCGGTGATGATATCAACACCGTCGTCGTAGGCAGCGAGGAAAGATTCAATCAGAGTGGCAGAATCCGTAGAGGCTGCGTTGGAGAAGACCTTATACGCGTGAAGCGTCGCCTCGGGGGCAACACCAGACCAGCTATAGCAAGTTAGCCCAGCTTACATCAGGTAGTACGACGAAGCCCTTACAGATCATTCTTGCCAGCGATGATACCAGCAACATGAGTTCCGTGGCCACGAGTATCCTTGGGATCCTCATCGGGAGCCTTGGGTCCGCTCTGTGGATACAGACCGTCACCGACGAAGTCATAACCGGCTGCGACTTTGAAACCAGGACCAAAGCCTCCACCGAGCGCGGGGTGGTCATAGTAAATACCGGTGTCGACGACACCAACTTTGACGCCTTTGCCGAAGATACCCTGGGCATGAAGCTTGGTCACGCCAGTGGCGTTATGCGTAGTATAAGCCGGCGCCTCTTCAACGGCGACAGCCTGGGGTTCTACAGGTCCAAGCTTGACCTGCTCATTAGGCCAGACGTTCAGGATGTCAGGGAGTTCAACCAGAGTGTCGAGCGTGTAAGTCTCAGTCTCGATGCTGGCGCCGGAGAACACATCGCTGGCAAACTCCTTAACGACCGTGATACCGTCGGTAGAAGCGACGTTCTGGCGACGACGACGCGCACTGGATCCCTAGAAGACGGTGAGTGTCAGCTGGGGACTACAACCTAGGGCGGCAGCCCTCGCAGCGGGCACTCACTGGAGCATATTCAATGATGAAGCTTTTGGCTACATAAGCGATTGCCTCACTGTCGGCACCGGCTTCCTGGCGAGGAACAAGTGCCGCAGCGCCACCGAGGTGAAGGGCGAGGACGAGAGCTGAGACGGTGGCCGAGATGCGCATCTTGCCGGCTTCCTGACAGACGATGGAGATTCGCGGAGCGCAAAGCTACCGGAACAGAGCTCAATCTCCAGCATCGCGAGGAGCCTGGGTGGTTAAGTAGCCACCCTCATGCTCTCTCGGAGAGCTGAGCAGACTGCGCGCATGGAGCCCCTCTGGGCAAAAGACGACAATGGCCCCATGTGAGCGACTCGCCATGCAAGAAGCTAGGGTCGAGATGAGGCCGAGGAAGCTACCTAGCTCATCTCCCCGGCCAAAGACGTGATGCTGGGGATCCGACATCATGTCGATTGGATAGAGCCATTGGTGGCAAGCAGCTAGCTACCCTTGGAGCGTTCGTACATAGTCGCATGGCGGGGAGAGTGCAGAGTTGCAAGGCGTCGCTCGGCGATGCAAGCCAAGACAGAGAATGGCCAGGTGGGAAGCGACAGAGGTGCAGGCTTGGCGTTCTAATAAGGTGCGGTTATCTTGAGCAAGCAGAAAGCAATTTCCGCTTGGGACCCCTCTTCTCATGGATATAGCTGCCGTCGCGGAGGAAGCATGCCGATGAAGGTTGGGTCATCGATGATGAGCTGCCAAGGGTATCACGAGCTTCCTTGTTGGGACGAGGCGGATGGGACGGCGCAGCCCGGGCGGGGGCCAATAGTTCGAGTCCGGATTGCGTGCGGCCTTCCGACCTACCATCTTGAGCCTGTGTGGGGGGTCCGGTGTTGGTGCTAGGTGCGTCCCGCAAGGTGGTATCAACAGTCTGGGGGTGGGATGCCCATGGCCGTTCTCTACCACTCTGCTCCTGCGCGTTCCAGGCACAAGAGCGCGCGTCGTTGGTGCAAGGTTGCTCGAGTGTTACATTCGGCGGTGCTTGGGCACATGGCGGTGGACAGAGGAGATGTTACTGACTGGGTTGTACAGGATGATTATCAAAGACGTTATCGGAGCTCGTCATGATGTCGAGACTCCAGGATTCAGTGAGGGGGAACCGTTGTGGCCGTCAGTGACTTTCGGTTTGTAGACCGTAGCTAAGATAACATGAAAAATGCCGCAATGCACCAGACTTGCCTCCGATCGGCTATCCGGGCCTCTCGCGGCAAGCTTGTCACGAAGGAAGACACCTCCGGAGAACACAGCGTCTGGTTCGCTTGTACGATTGTCAACAGAGGACAAAAGATCCGAATGAAGAGAGCGTGGGGATGTGGGAAGGGATGGGAAGCGTGGGTTAGTGCCACGCGCAACTGAGATAAAGCTGGTGGCCTGTGTTAAGCCTGACTTTAGTTGCTAACCATATCTGGCAGCTTGAATGCTCATCTCCACCCACAACCTACCTTGAAGGCATTGAGGATTGTGTCAGTTGACATCATTTGTCTGTTCAGACAAGAAGATGATGCCCCTATGCTTTGACCTCGAGAAGTGACGTAGACAGGTCACTGAGGTTATCTTGGACAGAATTGGACGCTGAATTGCTGACTTCGCTCACGGACACATGGCCAGCGATGATGCCCCCTGTACATGCAGTTAATACCCGTATTCATCCACTGAACCGGGCCGCCCGATCACGAACTCCAAGCCCTGATCTACGACCGATACGGGCTCTACCACAGGTGAAAGAAGTAAGCCAAATACCAGGAGTATGTAGAACAGAGGGGCAGATCACAGTTGAAAGACTCGCTGCCGGAGCATTCTACATTGATAATTGTGCTGCTGCCAGCTCTCCCCACTGCGGACATTGGCTAGTCGAACCCACCAAACACGCCCAGCTAGGCACGCCTTACGCCCCAATAAAACATGAAAGAGCGCCATCAAGGTCCAGGTCAGGCACCAGATCGCCTCATCCTATGACCCACTGACGGCATATGAAGCCATAACAAGGGTTACGAGACTGACCGCAGCTGGTCAGCTGTACCTGGGTAAATGAACACGCTGACCACATGCATCCGGCTACATCTCGTTTGGAAGGTGTCGCTTTCCAATGAAGTAAGAGAAAGTCACCTGAAGATGGCATCGCTTTCCGACCGGTTGGTTTTCGACCGTATTAGGTAGGTAGATCTGTACATCTTCTAGCCCTTCTCTTGTATGTATCTCCCCTGACAGAAGTGGGCTGCCACCTGCACGCCACCAGGAACGTGAGAGGGGTGCACTAGAGCGAGTCCTTCAGCTGATCTAGACCGAGGTCGGAAGCTGCAAGATACAGAGGCAAGTCCACGCTGAGATGCAGACACCACTGGTGATCATGATGTTATTGATAGATAACCATGTTGTGCTTCCATACTCTATTCTGTATTCTGAAGAGGCATCCTTCTGTTGATACAACATATTAGTTGAGCAAATAGGCGCCGACTGCGGCCAATCCGGCGGCCAGAACAGTCGCAAGAAAACCCAAGCCCAGTCTACCGCCTTGTTCTTCCTTCGTAGCAGCTGCGGATGTGGTGTATGTCAGATCATTCCACGAAACAAAGACGCTTCGAAACCAGAACTTGTACTGCCAGTCCGGGAACATGATGGTGTTTCTGTTCGTCTTCGGGTCAATGAACCACGAGGTGCACCCAGTCCCCCACACAAGACCCTTAGCCTTGTCCTGAGTCTCATTGATGTCCCGCATCTCGGCCTCGGGTGTAACCTCCATGACATCCGTGAGCTTGCCCATTGCAGGGAGCAAAGACCTACGGCTGTGCAAGGCTTTCAGAATCGGTGCTATCGCGCGCATGGTGAAGTTGATTTGACACTCAGTAGTGTAAATGACAGAGAGATGGCCGCTGAGGGTGTTTGGTCCCATCATGATGAAGAAATTGGGAAAGCCGGAGAGGCAAGTACCGAAGTAGGACGAGGGCGAGCCGTCGCTAACTATGTCCCACTAACAATGGGTTAAATCATGGTAGTAGAAGTAGATGTTGATAGACTTACGTGTTCGTTGATGCTCACACCGTCCTTACCATAGATCTCCATCGGCGACAGGACCTTCTGCGTCTCAAAACCGGTTGCGAGCACAATAGCATCGGCAGAAACGTGACGGCCAGACAAAGTGCAAACACCATCTTTGGTGATCTCAGTGATTGGGTCATCGTAGATCAGGTCGACATTCGCGCGGTGCAGACTGGCGAGATATCCCGTGTCATTGACCCTGCGTTTGCATCCAATCTCCGTCTTCGGAACCAGGAAGTCTCGATACTTCGCCGGAGAATTGGCTCGAATGTAAGCAGCGGCTTCCTCAGACCAGCCTTTTCTGATCTCTGCGCCGGAGGCGGTGTCGAAGCCCTGGAAACCCTTCTCCTTTTCCCAGTACAGCATCGCACGATATGCGCGCATTGCAAAAGGCATCCATTTCATAGTCCACTTAAACAAGTTAGAGTACTTTGGGTTCTGTCTCTCTGCCAGCCAGTGGGATTGGCGACTGAACTGAGTGACTTTCTTTGCAGCTTCATCACCTTCGCTGATCGCAGGAACGACTTGCGTGGCACTGCAGCCGTTTCCTTAGGACCATTAGCATGTGCTTATAGACGGCAGATGCACCATACCCACCAATCACTACAACATCTCTGCCTTTCCAGTCAAAGGAATGGTCCCATTCGGCGGTATGGAACATCCGTCCCTGAAAGGTAGATGCCCCGGGAATGTCACACTTCTTCGGGATTGACAACGCTCCGACTGCGGATACTAGAACCTTACAGCGACGTTGTCTGATCTGGGATGATTCCAAGTCTCGTATGGTGACGATCCACGTGCCCGAGGGGCTGTCCCATTTGGCAGACTCCACAACTTGCCGGAAGCGGACGTGTTTCGGGATGTCATACTTGTCTGCCACATCTGTGAAATATCGATAAATCTCGGGCTGTAAGGCGAATTTCTGAGACCAGTTCGGGTTCAACTCGAAAGAGTATGAGTAAAAGTGAGATGGCACCTGTTTGTTCCATAAGTATGAACCCCGTTACAGGCCGAGGGTTGACTGACATCGCATCCACATCCTGGATATGAGTTCACCCACCACGTCCCAGCAACGCTCTCTGACTTCTCGATCAACTCAAAGCTTCTTGTCTTGTGTTGACGAATGAGCTGAATGGCTAAGCCAATGCCGGACATGCCAGCGCCAATAACTAGCACGTCGACGTCGTGTGTCATGATGAATTCAAATCAAATCAAATCAAATGATCAAAATGGAGTATCTTGAAGAATGTGTATGTTGAAGAATCTCATGTGTCTGATTGAATGTGAACTCAAATAGAATTTCTCTTGACACTCAGGGCGACAATGCAACAATACGGCAGCCCTATCACACAGAGGAGCTGCACGCACCGTATATGTATCCGACCGGAATACCGCCATGCAAGTATGATTGAAAGAGATGACACTTGATTTACTGATCGATTTGTGCCTTTCTACTTCGGTGGTGAGGCTGTAGGTTGCCGTTCGTCCGGTCTTACCATTCAGATCCAAGGCAACTTTTCCGACGGACTCACGGTCTGTAAGTGTCTCCTTTCATAAGTATCACGTATTAATGAATAAGAAGAATGATATCATAATGACTTAGAACCGGGAATTTGTTGGCCGCTCTGTAAGAGACTGATGGCGATGGTGCGGCGCTGTAAAGTGGGACTGGTTTCCAAGATCCCAGGAGAACCCCATGGGGTAACTTCACAAGCCGACGGGATATTGAAAAAGTGAAATTTTCGCGAGTCTGCCCCTGGTGGAATCAATCATCAAGGCTTCAAGGTGTCTAAAAAACCAATTCACCTGCCGAGACTCATGTTGGGACATGGAAGCTGGGAAAGCAGAATGCAATTTCGTATCCGTCTATCTATTATTTAAATACCCATCCATGTGACCCAATCTTTTTGTCTATCCGTCAGATTATCAACAGAGGTGCTTTAAAGGCCTCTTCTTTGTTCGTAACTTAATTTGCCGGCAACCTAGCTGCGATGGACGTGTCCCGCTGCCGCCGCCACACCCAGCCAGCTCTCCCGCTCTCGGCGAGGAGTGATGACACTAGAATTCTCCGAAGTGTCCGTCGTCTGTTCATTAACATTTACACTCCACTGCGACTTCCCCCTGGTCTTCTCTAGCTTTCGCTGGAGATAAGCAGCTTCGATAGCTTCGAGACTCTGATTCTTCGTCTCAGTCATCCAAATGGCGCAGAAGATCACGCTGAGCAGCGTGCAACCTCCAAAGAAGAAGTAGGGACCGTAGGATGAAGCAGCCAGGAATGGCGGCGTGGTCAGTGCCACGACAAAGTTGGCAAGCCAGTTGGAACACTGCCCCAACGCCGCGCCGCTTGATCTTGTCTCACGAGGGAGGCTCTCGACCAAAAACGCCTTCATGCAGATCGCCCAAGTCATGTTGAAGACGATTGCGAACATGTAGATGGAAATAATGACGACCCATCTCCCAGCACCGCCGTCGGGATGGACCAAGTCCGCAGCGTACATCGATCCTATCAAGAACATGACGATGGTGATGCCGATACCTCCCACAAGAGTTGACGTACGTCGGCCCCATTTGTCGGCGAAGATAGTGGCCGGAATGGTTACCACCATGATCAGCAAGGCTGATACTCCAGAAGCGAGGAAGGTTGCTTCCTCTGAGGCCATGCCTGCTTGTCGAAACATGAGTGGGGCGTAGTACAACACTCCGTCAATCCCACTTGTTTGTTGGAAGATCAGCAAGAGACACCCAAAGGCAGTGCGGGAGCGGTACGGCCCAGAGAAAGCTTTGCGGAAGTCCTTGAATGTCTCTCGGATGTTTTGAAGCATGCTCAATTTGGGAGAGTGGGCAGTGACTTGACCCTTTTGCGCTAACATCTCTTGCTGCTCTTCCTGACTGATCCCGAGTTGCGAGACGACCAAGCGGGCCTTTTCGACACGGCCCTTTGCCATCAGCCACCTGGGAGATGGCGGCACGAGAAGAGTTGTCGCAGCAAAGCCAAAGCCAAGGATAGACTCGACAGCCAGGGGCACTCGCCATGAAGCGGATGACCCAGCAATGCGCCCTGTGCCATAGCACATGAAGTACCCCAAAGCAAGCCCGACTGTGAGCATGAACTGAGAAAATGCGACCCAGAATCCTCTCGTCTTCGCCGGGGTGATCTCGCAGACCTGGACGGCAACGGTGCTGACGAATAATCCTGTTCCCAAGCCCTTGATAGCTCGGCCAGCGATGAACATTGCCAGGTGTACAGCGCCACACTCGATGGCGGCTCCGACTCCAAATACGGCTGCGCCAGTAGAAATCATGGCAATTCGGCCGAGTTGATCTGCCAGCATGCCGGCAAGCAAGGCACTGATCGTTCCGGTTATAAGAAGAGTCGAGACAATGGCTCCGTGTACGGTTGCCGAGAACTCGCCAAAGGACTCGGTGAAGGTTGTCATTGCTGTGATTGGACCGATGCTACCGGTGTCAAGTCTAGTATTCATCAGTTGAAACTCTTCTCAATTTTCACGAAGGAAACATACCCCCATAACATCATAACGGCCCCCGTGGCAATTGACGCTCTGACATAGAGCGCCGGCATCTTCGTGAATTGCATTCTCTTGGAGACTCGAGCTTTGAGTTATCGGATGAGAATTCTGCTATAACACAGACTGGCTACCGACAGCGCGGCCGTGGGTTGTGCCCGTCCGGAATACTTTAAACATCTTTGGGGCCCGCATGTTGAGCCGGTGGCTGCGTCTGGCTTTGCTCATAGATTTCTAATCGTGTCTTGATCAGGCATCGAGCCGACCGGTCTTCCCACAAGGAGAAAACCCGATAAGAGCCGCACATGACACGATGATTGGGTTTCTTAAGGTCATGCTTGTGAAAAGGTCTCTTTCACCGCAAACGTGCTTGTGACATGTAGTTGATAATGACTCGGCTCGATTGCCAGTTCTCAAGGTCCTCGTGCGCACACTTTTCACAAAGCGCCAGACATCGTCGGATTTACCAGCTTTGGAATGGCCGGCAACTGTTCCAGCTGGCATCAGTTGCAGCATCGCTGCCCACTGCTGAGTAAGTTCGGCAAAGCTGCTGCTAGATTGAAAAGCGAATCCGAGATTGACACGGATCATATTGCGCCACTTGCGCTGCCGGATTAGGCAGAATAAGCGCTTCAATTTGAAAAGGGAAATTTGCCGAAAGCCTGACATTTCTGACTATTGCTGACTGTACCCAGGGACTGTCGCCTCACCAAAAAGGAAATATTGCCGACCTCATGTTGCTTCATGTCCACCGGACTCTTGATACACTCGGAAACGTCTTTTTCGCTTCCATATCATACGATCGCCATTGACCCATAAGGTACATTGTGAACTATCGTCACCCGCATGATTGAAGCCAACAACAATACGGGCCTTGTAAGCACTTGTCCTGTTGGTTTACCCTAAGCGGCGAAGAATAAGTCGACCGGCTTCTCGCCAAACTGCGGGTGCAGCTAACGGGACTATGCTAATGCAATTCACCAAGAAGCTAGTCTCCGCGCCCTTGGAAAGACTTGAAACACCCCGTGGATCACTTGAGAATTGGAATCCATTCGCTTACACTACTGTTGAGGTTCCAGGCCATCAACACTCTGGCAGTTCCCTAAGTCCCCGCACTGACGTGTTCTTGTGTTCCACCGGAACGATTTCCTGCTTCTGTCCCGCATAACAACCCATACTCTCGTATCTGTTTCCCTCTCCACAAACTCTTCATGTCTGTGTCCGAACAACCAGCCGGACTTTGATTCACGGCCTCGAAAGTACTGGACTCTTGTCTCGCGCAAAATGCCGCGTTCGTTCCAACTCCAGTCTAGTGCGGGCAAGTTTTTCGACGTCTTCCAATAGGAGACATCCTGGCTTACGCCCCCTGTTTGGGGCTCTAAACAACATGCGGTCGCATCATGGATGGTGGGCCCTCACGTTGTCAACTGCTCAGCAAGCCAGCTTGCACTAACCTTGTGCAGCTTGACATGTCGGCAGCGAAAGCTGAAGTGCGACGAAGCCAAGCCTACGTGCGGACAGTGTACGAAATCTGATAGAGAATGCATCTTTTCACAAGACACGAAGTTCCGCCATTTCGACGTCCAGGGTCTGCTTGGGCAAGGACAAGAGAAGACATTAGCAGGGCGTGCTGTAACTGATGGACTGTTTGCCAAAGACCATGTTTGGATTGACATTCCCGGCGATCGTAAGTACACCCTGGCTTCAACTCTATAGTGGACGGAGAGGTTGCTGACTGACCCTCAGTCACATTTGTGAACATCGCAAACCCATACGAAGATGACACGACGGCTTTCGAAGACGAATTGCTATTGCGGCATGCTGGTGATGGACTTACTTATACTCGCTCCGACGATATCCCGCCGGCCCGGTGGGATAGCACCTTACCGACGCCTCCCTCGCAAGATTCAGGAAGCCAGCTTGATCCAGACGCAGTGTCGCGGATAGATTGCGCTCAAGAGCTTCCCAGAGAAATTCAAAACACACCGGATATCTTGTTGAACGACAGTAACATCGAAACTTTCGAAACTGTATCTCCTCCTACAGAGAGGGGCCCTCGAAGCTCTGTTGTCTACACACCACCGATACTCGAACCAGACGATGATGTTCCTGTGGATGAAGACATCAACGACCCAGAAACAAGTGTCCTTGGGCTCCAATTACTCAGACATTTCCGAGAAGGTCCAGGGCAATGGTACAGCGAATCTCTTGAGTAAAGATAGTTATGGACTAACTTGTGCGAATAGGATGGATCTCTTCGACACGAGTGCCCACTTCTCTTGCAAGATACCAATACGAGCAACTACACGGCCCCTGCTTAAATCAGCCATTTGTGCCCTAGCGGCGAAGCATCTATCACGAACTCAAAGCGACAACTGCGAGAAACAATCTACCCGCAGCGCCAGAGCGTCACTTAGCTCTCCGACTTCCTGGGCACCAGATTGGCAATACCACGCTGTCCGATACTACCACCAAGCGATCCGCTGCCTGAAGCATGCTATAGCTCTCGGTGGATACGCTGATACCCGAGATATGGACGGTGGTCGACACACCGATACCTTCGCTGCGGTTGCCATTCTTTGCATGTACGAGCTGATGAATGCCCCGGGGAACGCATGGAAGGCGCATCTGACGGCTCTACCCCTGTATTCGGCATCAGACAGTAACCTTACTGGCTGCTCACCAGTACCCATCCCACAGTCCCCAATCAAGGGGCCAATATTCTGGAGCTTGGCTAGGCAGGACTTTCTCTGCGCGTGTAAGTCCTTTTTGGAGGGTGTCTCTTCTTCGTGGAAAGGACCATAAAACTGATCAAATGATTGACAATAGTCATCAGCGAGACGCAAACTCGTCTGAACCTCGACCACGTTCGGCTCTGGCAGAACTTTGGCCTAGCGACAGACGAAAACAGCCTCCTCCTCCCCTTCAGCCCCTTTTGTACGGCCGATATCCGTGCCTCGACCGACGTAGACGAAGACTCGAAAAGTAACGAGCTCCTCTGGCTCCTCGGAAAGGTTGTAAACTTCATCACCTCGGGAGACGGCATCAAACCGGAAGACTACTCCAGACCAGCGGGCCAACGCATGTCTCTTGGGGTTACACAAGAGCTGCTCCTCCAGCGATGGGAGAAGCTTGAGATGGAGCTGCAAAGATGGTACGAAAGCCTCCCGCCAACCTTTGCCCCGAGTGCCAGAACCAAGTACACGACGTCGATGGAGGGCGGAGAAAATGTCAAGGATATGGAGATGATATGGTACGACATACCCATGTGCGCAGCAACAATGCAGAGCTATCATATGGCCTGCATTTTGCTACTGGTCAATCGGCCGCAAGAGTCGACAGCGATCCGTTCGACAGTGTCAGCGCGTCTGAGGTCATACCGACTCATCCAAAGGGAGGTCCTCCGACACGGCAAGGAGATATGCGGGATCAGCCTTTCAGATCCCCCGGATGCTGTCCGTATCCACTCCGTGCAGCCACTATTTGTTGCGGGGCAGTCATTCCACGAACGACCGGAGCAGGAATTGGTCCTCAAGCTGCTCTCTGACATCGAAACGGAGCTGGGATGGGCCACAAACTATCAGGTCAGGAAGTTAACTGATGAATGGAAAGTGAATGAGAACGATTGTTGGGAACCCTTGATACGTAATGGAGTTCTCTGTTAGAACGACATCATGATAGAGCTTGTTGTTACCTATTTCAATAGACGTCTGCCTTTTTAGCGTAGCCTCTGTCATCACATATGGTCGCTGAGGCGCCAGATGACGCAGTAGACTTTTGTGGCCTGCTCGAAAAGAAATCAGCTTTGGGGCACCAAGGCCTTGAGGAGTGATGGTCCTCATCGGAGGGATTATAAACAAGCAAGCTATCCAAAGCGGCGAGCTTTGGTGATGGTCAGAAAACAGTAAATCATTACATGTTCTCGCGAATGTCGGTAAGTCCCATGGTCGTATTGCGGGTATTCTGCAGGTGATTGTGCAGCATGCAGCTACCACTTGAGCAGGCCGCCGCCGATCTTGCTTGTAGTCTAGCCTCCCGACTACGAGGATAGACCTGGACTCACTGTCTATAAATGGAACCGAAAAGGTTCTCAGCGCGGGTGGATAGGTGGAGACTATCCATCATTAACGAGAAGATCATGTTCCTTGGCTAGAGTCTCCGTGCGCAATTCTGAGCTTGACGCGAAATGTTAAGAACGCTTTCCGCTATCCTAGGACAGCAAAGTTTACTGGTAACATACATTCAGGCCTTGGACTCCGGCGTGTTTATAAGCAATCGGTGGCCTTCGCCGTTTGGCCTCAGATTTCTTATGACTGCGTCCTTCTCAACGTTCTTGGTATTCTTGCTCGGGCCTTGGCTAGTAATTGTGTGATGCTGACAGCTTTTCATCGGCGCAGTTCTGGCAATCCGGCGCAGGAGACGAAGATCATGCGTGGAGTCCAATAATTCTAACCTCAGGACCTTGACAGCTACAAGGTCAATTTTGGTCTTTCTTTAGTTTAGCAGAAGAAATTTCAGTTCCTTACGTCGAGATCCTCACGGACCGTCTCACTTTACATTCTGTGTCAACCATACTGTCAAATGAGTTCCTACCGCATTTCCGCGCAACTCGACAGTGGCCGTCTCTGCGAGTTTCAGTGAGATGAACGGAATACAAACCGCCAGGACGATATTGACCCACTCAGTCGCAGGGCGCGGAGATGGGCTGGGATCAATCCTCGTCAGGGGCGGGAGCAGTTGGACGCGATATTGGGAGGAGATTTGGGGCTTCTGTTGATGAATGAGAGATCAATACTCCTTAAGTGCCATCCAATCATTGTGAGACCACCGAGTTGAGACTACTAAGAAAAAGTTTTGCCATTCTTTCAGGCTGCATCATGCAAGGAGGCGCTTCGGTACGCCGCAGATATGCTCGTGATGGCATTATAATCGTCAGCGTCAACCATCATTCCGATTACTCAAAAGAGTGCAGTGCAGTGTTCGTACAGAACTGGAAAATCTAGCCGATCAGCCAACCACGAGGACGTGTTAGCGATACCGAGCCTATGGGTTACTGGCGGGGAATCAGGAAGGTATTCGCGGAGAGCCTCAGAGCCTAGAGGTCAAGCGTCATTGTTTCAACTTGATTGAAGCTCGTGCTACGTAGGCTTAGTACGAAGTCGGGATTATCCCGCTACCGTAGAGAAAACCCGAGAAAGCAAACGTGGTTGCGTAGGGCCATCCTACTTGGGAAATCTGATCGCAGCGGATAGCTCCGGAGTTGGTTTCTCTCCTACTCTCGCTCAAATGAAAGGGGTCGTTGATTGCATGCGCCAGTACGGGGCCTTGCCAGCTATGGCGAGTAAGAAACTTGATACTAGGTGTTCCTGAATCCACCTACCCGCTGCCCAGAGTCTTGGCTCTCACTTTCGGCTTAGTTCACCAAACAGCCGCCCGGTTTTGGTAGTCTTGCCGCTGTGTGGGCCCTTGGCCACTTTATCGGATTCTGCTCGAGCCTCACTGTTTAGACTTGTTATTAAAGTACGAAGGTAGTTCGCGATGAGCTGACCTGTTGGTTCTCTGTGTCAACCTCCTTTTCGACGTCTCTTTCCAGTGTTAACTTCAGCTTCGACTCAAGTTCGCGCCGGCGTGATCGAGTCATTCGTTTATCGACTTCACGCATCCGTTCTTTAACAAAAACTACATTCGTTCCACCCCACATCCCGCTACAATGCGTTTCTCAGCATCCGTGATCCTTGCTGCCGCTGCCGCCAGCACGGCCTCCGCTCAGTCGGTCGTCGGCACGGCGTACGGCTTTGCCACCGGCGTCACCGGCGGTGGCAGCGCTAAGGCTGCCACCCCGTCCTCCGCCGAAGAGCTGGCCGAGTGGCTTTCCGACGACACCGCCCGCACCATTGTTATCGACAAGGAGTACGACTTCACCGGCGAGTCGGCCTCTGGAGCGGGATGCGACCGCAAGAGCTGCAGCTCCACCAACGGTGGACAGTTGTACCTCGGAGATCTGTCTTGCGGAACCAGCGACAACACCGTCGCGACTGTCACGTACGACGTCGCCGGCACCGAGCCCCTGGTTGTCGGAAGCAACAAGAGCATCATCGGCTCCAACGGTAAGGGCGTTCTCAACGGCAAGGGTCTTCGCATCCAGAAGAACGCCAAGAACGTCATCATCCAGGGCATCACCATCACCAACCTCAACCCCGGTGTTGTCTGGGGAGGTGATGCCATTGATCTCCAGGTAAAACTCTGTTCGAATTCTTGAATCATTCTGTGCCGATAGCTAACCTTCCTGTAGGGAGGCAACGATGGTGTCTGGATCGACCACAACAAGATCTCCCTGGTCGGCCGTCAGTTCATCGTCAGCCACTACGACGGCTCCCGCGCCACCATCTCCAACAACGAGTTCGACGGTGTCACCACCACCTCTGCCTCCTGCAACGGCAACCACTACTGGACCATGATGCTCAACGGTGACGGCGACCAGATGACCCTCGATCGCAACTACTGGCACGACGTCTCCGGCCGCGCCCCCAAGCTCGGCGAGAAGGGAACCTTCCAGGCGACCAACAACCTGTTCTCCAACATGAAGGGCCACTCCTTTGAGCTCTACTCCGGCACCGTCTCCCTGATCGAGGGTAACGCCTTCGAGTCCGTCGACACCCCCTACGATGGCGAGGCCTACTCCAACAGCTTCAACGTCCCCGACGCCTCGTCCGCCAGCTCTTGCACCTCTTCCATCGGCCGTGCTTGCCAGGTCAACAGCGTCGACTCCTCCAGCGGTACCTGGAAGGCTCTCAAGGAGACCACCGCCCTGTCTACCTTCTCCAAGCTCAAGGACTACCTCGTCGAGCCCGTCGCTGCCACCGGTGTCTCCGCTCTCGTCAAGGGCAGCGCTGGACCCGCCAACGTGGGCTCCTCCACGGCCGCCACCCCTACCACCGAGACCGAAGAGACTTCCACCGAGGAGACCGCGACCGAGGAGAGCTCCGCCGCCGCGACCACCCCTGCTGCCACCGAGCCTGCTACCGAGGAGACCACCACCGAGGAGCCCGCTGCCGCGGAGTCCGGTTCTTCCTCGACTGTTACTGCCCAGGCCTGGAGCCAGTGCGGTGGCAGCGGCTGGACTGGCGCCACGACTTGCGCCGCCGGAACCTCTTGCGTCGTTCAGAACGAGTGGTACTCTCAGTGCCTCAGCTCCGCCGCCAGACGCAGCATGAAGTCGCTCCGTCGCATCTAATGCAGCGTCTTGGATATTCAAACTGAACATATTCTGAAGTCGCCAACGCTTCTTGTAAATATAAATGAGAGATGTAGCATCTGTAACATTAATCAACTACTATGACCATAACCGTCTCATTGAATCACATTGACTCATCGCCGCGTTGCCAGGTGGCGTTCAACTTTTCACACTGATCTAGTCCATAGATTACTTAAAGTTCTAGGCATATCTGGCGTTGTTGTCTCCGGAGCAACATCGACATCAACTTTTGCCAATTTGGCTCTGTTTCAGTTAAGTGTCACTAGAGATCCTAGATAAGCAGCCTTTGCGGCTCAAGAACCGGATTTTTCGGGATGCACGGTCATATCCACAATATTGAAGCATGTAATATGTATGTACCTTAGTAATGTTGGGGTTGTGTCCGTCTGCCGCCTGCTTGCATCTATCCCTACACCTCCTTTGGAAGGGCTTTATCTATCATCAACATCGCCTTTCCTGCGCGAACACCTATTCCACTTTCACCGCTGATCAAGGCCTGATAGTGCTTCTGTGCCAGTAACGTACTGCTTTGGCCGTCTGATAGGGTAAGCTGCGACTTCTTATCATCTTCAAGCCAATCTTGTCGTCCGTGGCTGAACTTGTGTTCAACGAGCCGCCTGGCCTGAATGACAGGTGCGACTCGTCCCACGCAAAAGCCACTTTTAGTGGACTATGTAGCTCATAGAACTGCATGAATAAATCTTCAGTGGAGAAATGGTACGATGCGCGTCGTATTGGTTCGCTGCCATGGGTCGACGTAGCACCATGATGTATGGAGGTGACCCACGGCATGGATTGGAATCCTCTATTTGAACTGGAACCGATCAAGCTGTGATACCCCGCATTTTGTGCTTCAAACTTGACGAAAAACACCAAAGCAAAAAGGAGGTCCTGAAAAAGTCGCAGTGACAAATCTGAAGCATGGGCGACAACTTCGAACCCCGTCGTGTGCGTGTAGGCATCATCGGTGCTGGCATCGCCGGCTGTTGCCTATCAATCGGCCTCCTCAGCAACCCTCATCTTGACGTTCACCTATTCGAAGGACACCCCAACGTTCGATTCCGAGGGTTTGGTCTTGCTTTGCATGCGAATGCCATCAAATCCTTGGATCTCATATCACCGGAAATCAAGAAGGCGTACTTTAAAAAGTCCCACTTCATGGCCAACGAAGAAGACATGGAGATGGCAACCCAATTTTTCCTTTCTGCCGGAAAACATGCAGGAACTTTGGTTGCAGAATTGGGGAGAGCTAAAGGAAGGAGGACGGTCCATCGAGCACATTTCATTGAAGGACTCTTGGAAGACGATGTGATGCCCAAGGAGCGACTGCATTTTGGCAAACGCTTGGTCGACATCGAGGAGAATGCTATCACAAAGGAGGTTAAGGTCAGTTTCGAGGATGGCACAGATGATACTTTCGACGTCGTGTTCGGAGCCGAAGGGGTTTTCAGCCCTACAAGGAAATTCATCCTCGGGCCCGAACATCCGGCTACTAAGCCTGTCAACCACGATGAATGGCGGCAGTTTCATTCAGCAATCCCCATGACAAGGGCCAAACAAATCATTCCCCAACATTGCATCGACAACGCCATCGGCTATTGCACCCCTTATGGATTCATCATCGGCATTCCAGTCGATCTCGGACAAACTTACAGCATAGGTTGCTTGCAAAGAGACACCAAATGCCCGCAAAAGGGGGCGCCATTCAACTCGGGTCTGTGGAAAGGGTTTCTACCAGAAATTGATGCACTTATCTCTGTAAGTATTTGTGGGTGACACCATGAGCAAACGGCTGGCTGAACCATGTGGACTAGGCCGTCGAGAAAAGCCACAATGAGGATTGGAACTTGCAAGACCACGAGCATGCACCGACATATTACAAAGGACATGTGGCCATGCTTGGTGATGCCGCCCATGCAACCCTACCCCACGCAGGAAACGGAGCTGCCCAAGCCATCGAAGATTGCTCCATACTAGCAGGCATCTTCAATCGGCTAACATCGGTTGACGAGATTGAGCCAGGTTTGAAAGCCTTCGATGAGATTCGACGGCCGCGAAGTCAAAAAGTTGCGGACATTACGAGAGAGTTTGGCAGGTTGTACAGCCAAGACGGAGACGAGATTGACTTGGAGCACATGCGGGCTCGGATGAAGGAAGGTGGCATGTTCACAAATGGGGTAGATATGGACGCTCAAGTCAGAGCCGCAGTTGAGGCCTTCGAGAGGTACAGGATGGAGTTGTGAATTATGAAAACCTAAAAGTTCGGCTTGAAATACCATTTCGTTACAATTTCCCCATAACCCAAAGGCTTGTGAGATTCTGGGCAACTCTAGCGCCTGTTTGCCCTTTTCTATCGGTAAATGCTGGCTAATCATCAAGTGCTGTCTGCGCTTCCAGTATATATGAGATAAAATCGGGGAACCTTCCCCTCGAGATGGTGGTTGCTCAACAGGATATCTGTCGACGTAATTACGGACACTATAGCAAAATATGAGAATGATACCGAGACCTAGGAAGGCATAGCTTACGCAGCGCACGAACTAATTAGGGATGAGATTGTCAGTATTTGTTCACTAGAGCACGCGCGGAGAGACTAGATACTTACACCGCTACCCAGACATGAACTCAGAACAGGCGCAGTGCCGGCGCCGTTGGACGGGTTGACGCAGACCTTTTGCGAACCAAAGTCCCCGTGTTGACTTCCAGGCTCCTCACACTTTGCACATATATTAGTGAGACATTATTTTGGTTGAGGGTACTATCGTACACAGTAGGTGTTGGTCTAGGATAGGGTTAGCTGAGTACGATTCTGATCAATTTTGCGAGTGAACTTACGTAGCCAGACGGGCATGAGGCTCCGGCGGGCTTGCCCCATCCGGCGTTGCACCAAGCAGCATTGGAAGAGGCGGCAAAAGCCAAAAGAACAGCCAAGTACTTCATATCGATAAACAATGATGGTACGTCGAGTTTAGGTTGGGGGGATTTCAAGTGGCCGATGGCGGGGATATGGTGAGTTTGGTAAACGAGGAGTTCAAATAGTGATAGGAACATTTAGGCGTATGTAGTATTTGTAGGCTAAAGAACTGTCGGAGCATTCCAAGTGATGCATCGATTGTTAAACTCAATTAGATTGAAGTGGGGGGCTTGCGATGACAGCGACGCACTGTTGGTCCTTGCGGTTCGTCACCTTGTCATCGATAAAGCCTGGAACATCGAGGTGAACGAGAACCGCGTATTCGGGCTCCTTGTCAATCATCGATATCACGCAACAAGTCGGTGCTGACCGCTATGCTTGGGCCAGTTTGTCACATGGCATGAAAGTTTGACATATTAAATCTAAAGTGATCTTCAAACATTCCCTGCCTTATCCCTCCATCTTTTACTGTCTCGTACTTGCGCCAAGATTTCACGTTCCTTAATGGGCGTTCTAATCTCACCTGTGGACCTTACGAGTCACGACTCGTGACTGCCGGACTTTGTCAATGCTCCTTATGCCGGCTTTCCGCCGTTGCCATTAGGGACTGTCTTGAAACCCCGAGAGGCCGCCGCTACATGATAAAACCGAAAATAGCCCCTGCTTGTGTGTCGGTCGAACCATTTGGCGCAAAGTAACCACGCCTGTTCAAAATAGTGACCTGGTGAGGGCTCCGGTCTATGATTATATTGTCCTGAAAGCAAACACAAGACAAGCAAGAAGAAGCCTAATCAAACAGCTCACCATTTCGGCTACATAGGTACCTATGGGATGATTATTGAACCCGCCTCGCAAGCACAGGGAGTACGAATACCGAACTCTTGGCGGGCCCTGGTCCTGGCGAAGCCTCTGACCGCAGCAGTAAATTTGGCCAGAGCTCCCTTCATGTTTTAATTTATACCAGCCGTTGTAGTGGACTTGAAGTTAATATTCCCGCTCCGATGTACTGTTGTCATCTCGGCCAAACATTTGTTCTGCGCGGTGGCGTCTTTTTTCTCTTTTTTTTTTTTTTTCTTTTTTACATCCAGCAAGTTTCTGGCTCTGCTGGTGTTTCAAACAGTCTGCAATTTATCTACTGCATCAAATTATATCTCGACTGTCATGCGTTCTTCCGAACAACGACCGCAGGCGAATGTATCGTCGGTGAAGTTATTCATATATGATGGGGATCAATCCTTCGCAACAGGCGGTAAACACAGCCATAAACCAAGTTCCAGCTCCAGCAACGACAAATCCAAGTGACACATTACAGGCAACAATTGATACGTAGAATTCCCCAGGAATCACATCTGCAAACATCAGAGACCATACTATCAGCCTTAAAGCGTATAAAAATATGGAGGCTTCTAACCCTCGTGAGAAGATTCCGACTTCTTTTGCAACATCCATGATCCACTCTTTCGCCTGTGTCTTCTTATGATCCCAAGACTCAATCTGTTGTGCGTTGACCTTAGTATTGTAGCTAACCTCTTCATCATGGCGCCGTGGAGAGTTACACGGCTGGGTTTGAGGAGGTTGGGACGGGTCTCGGGTGTTTCTTGAATGCTGCTCATGGCTTGCGATTGTGGCTGCATCACATTGGTTTGGCTGAGTTCAATAACGCATTACAGAAGCACTTACATGAAGAAGCAGCCCAAGCAGCCAAGAACGGAATACAAACAAGATTCAAAGGTATCACTTGACCGAAGTTTGCGTCAATCTGGTGCGTCAGACCTGCATCCAAGTAAAAATCATTCCAAAGACAAGATAGAAACCTAGCCGGAAAAAGCGGGTGCAAATGGAATCAGTCCATATGTCTAACACCAAGATCCAACTGTCCACAGTAGGATCAACCCTGCTGTTACGAAGTTCTCCAAACAATGATTCCATCGTGGGCGCGAACTCATTATTGTACTTGTTTTCAGCTAGCTCTCCCAGCAGTCGTTGCAGAGACCATTGAGACCAGTAGTGGTAGTCCGCCCGGGCATCTTTGTGATAAAGTTCAAGGAACCACCTCGAATAGCCGAGGACTATAACCAAGACGAGGACCCTCTGAATCAAAAGTATCACAACCTTGTATGAAAACGAGACGTACTAAGGCTGGTCAGGGTCGATAAAATTGAAATGTTGTTTTACGCATTTGATTGAGACGTGGCGATTGAATCTGAAGGTGACCGATTCAGATATCGTGATGCATACTACAAAGGGACTAGTAGTACGGCCACCACACATACGAGGAATGTCCTCAGGCGCTTGTAAGCGTCAAAATGCTCGCGCAGGAGAGAGATCGTACAATGGCGTACAATGCAAGAGAAGTACCCGAGTCTGGTCGCGATCTGAAAGGAGCAAACCGAGAACTTTTCACTCAGGTTGTTGTTGAACGTCATGAACATGGTAACGATCGCCAGGGCTACTCCGGTAATGAGTTGCTGATCGCTCATACCAAGCACGAACGGTTCAAAGACCTGGATTCTCTTGAGTCTGGTGACGTTTCGGGACTGCTGTGGTCGTTGGAGCACGAAAAGAACCAACGCAAGTTTTGGCGAAAGGCCTCGTCAATTGAGTTGCTGTCGGTTGATTCAGGTAGCCAGTCAAATACATACGCCATCGTAATCGCAAAGAAATTGAAGATCATGGATATCATGAATGAGACTACGACCTACCGGACTTTAGCATATCCGTCTAATTTGGCCCTCGTGGCTGACGTCAAATTATCATACTCCTAGGCCCGTGACCATCTGGATCTTCAACGTCTGCAAGCTCCCTGTACAGCCCGTTGGTTACGAGATAGTCTGTTACGTTGGCCACACCGCTGACTGGGTATGGTGTTCAGCGACACGGCGAAGGCTGATCGGCATAATTCTCCATGAAAATGCATGTGTTGTGAAAGAAACAAGGTTGGGAGGCGGTGGGGGGCTTAAATCTCTCTCAATAATCAACGCGCATCGCGTCGCCTACTAATTAGAGGTGGGGCAAACCGCGGTCGCCCCGCCACGAGAAGGCAGCTCAATTTGACAGTGAGACAGACACGCAGGCTGGCGTGAAGACAAAACCTGGCAGTGCTAGCACACTGCCCCATCTTGGTAGTTTTCGACTGGGAATTTAAAATCCCATTGGTGATTTTGATGAATCTTATCAGTGTCGCTATTGGCTGAAGTGAACACCTACCTGATTGTCAGCTCAGCCACCAGACGTAGCCCACTCCGTTACCTACTGAGAAATGTAAACATAATCTGTGAAGAAGTGACTTAAAGCCACAGAGGCTCTGGACATTGTTCCCAGTGGTAATCTGGCCGTCGCAGTACTGGATAGCCTGGGTACAGCCTCGTTAGTGCCTGTTCCTCTTTGAAGGCGTTTTCCCCGGGCTCTTGAAAATTAACCGAATACCCAACACCAATACCTTTTGCCCCCATTAATTGTCAGTGGCCTGATCTGTTAGGATCGGGTAAGCCATTTCTGGGAGCAGGACCACGCCGTGTCTTCGAGTCTTACCCGGAACACACATACTCACCCAACAGTTCTGGGGACCGGGAAACTGGTCAGGTTCGCAGCACAGTTGGACCCAAGGGTGCTGGCATTCTGCTGGGGTACGGCGGAGACAGGGAGTTGAACGCTGCTGCGAACCAACGCAGCGGTTTGCCGCTTTAACCGGGGCGTTCTGAATTTGATTGGCAGAGCAAATGAGACGTCGCATTTGATTGCGAGCGTTCTTCGATTTGGGGGCCTGGTGCATTGTGTTTAACAGTTCCAACAGCAGACGGCTAAAGACTCGCGATCTCGTGGGTACCACCAACTTCCTTCTCATTCGTGGATTGGATGCCTGTTTGCGGACACTATATGCGCGGACGGAGCAGCGGTGCGCATTTGGCAATGAGGTGGGTACAGCCAAGGCGGGGGGAGGTCGACCCATCCAACAGGTCCAACAGATCCGAGAAGTCCAACAGATAAAAGCAACAAAGTTTAGCCGCTGCGGAATAGCGCGCCTTCACTGAACACATTACAACCTCTCTCGACGAATTCTGCCGACTCGAAGCGCACAGAATGTCGGCTGGGGAAAGCACCTACGCCGAACCTGCACTGGATCACGAGGAGCACATTGCTGCCGGGGAAATCGATTCCGAGGAAACTGTAAGACGTCGTCCTCGCCAAGTCCAGCTCGCTGGAGTTCATGCCATAAATATTTGCTAATCTCGTTTGCTAAAAGCTTGAGGATGAAGGCCGTTTCCATAGAGAAGCTGTGAGATTGATCTCTTCCACGCGACAACTGCATGGTGCACGTACTTATGATGTGTTCAGAGTGTGACCTCGTCTAGTGTCAGCCTCTCTGACTGTATCTATAACTACCGCCAAGAAAACGGGCGAACCTACCATGCATACAAAGACGGCAGTAAGTTGAACAGCCTGCCATTAGAGCCAATTTGGCACCAGGTTAACGTTATATTTCTCAGAATACACCCTACCGAATGATGATATAGAGAACGACCGATTGGGTGAGCTATTGTCCCACTGTTCTCCGCCAAAGTCATGTTTTGTGAGACTAACCAATCAATGAAGACTTGCAACACAATTTATTTCTAATCACTTTCGATGACCGGCTAGGGAACGCACCGCCCAACGATAAAGGTGCCCAAGTTGGACGCGTGCTCGATGTGGGCACCGGCACCGGCATCTGGGCATGTGAGTTTGGCGATGAGCACCCGGAGGCAGACGTGATAGGCTTCGACCTATCAGCAACATTCACAACATAGTAAGTACCATGCGTCTTTCTAAGGAGCAATTTCCTTCTAATCTATAATGCAGTAACCCACCAAACGTTAGGTTTGAGGTCGACGATCTAGAGGAGCCCTGGACGTACGGAATGTTCGACTACATTCACAGCCGAATGATGAATGGCTGTATTGCGAATTGGGATGCATATGCGAGGAAATGCTTTGAGTGAGGGAATACTCTAAACCTTCGCCGCAGAGAACGGCCACAGACTTGAAATCAGTAGCTGACGATCCGTACAGCAACCTAAACCCCGGTGGCTGGGTCGAGATTAACGAGATCGCCCTGATGCCGAAAAGCGATGATGGCACGCTGAAAGAAGACGCTATGATTTTCAAAATAGCCAAGTTGGTTAGAGAGGCCACAATTTTGTTCGGCCGCGTGGCCACCGATATGGAAGACATCAAGCAGGTCCTGACCAGAGCGGGCTTTGTCGATGTCAAAGTTCTGAAGTTGAAGTGGCCCACGAATCCATGGCCGAGGGAGGACAGACATAGGGAGATTGGCCTGTGGGCTCATGAGAATATCGTGACCGGCTGGGATGGATTATGCCTCGCTACGCTGACTAGAGCGCATGGATGGACGAAAGAGGAGGTAATGGATGCGACTAGGCGCTGCCGGCAAGAATTCGAGGATAGAAGCATTCACGCTTACTACCCCGTGTAAGTCTTTCTTGCGAGCAACGCCACGTTCTTTCGCTGTATTCTGACCATGGATAGGTACTCGGCCTATGGCAGGAAACCTACAGAGGCCGAAGCGGCTGCCGATGCATATGATGCGTATATGGGATGCTCAGATTACGAGGAGGAATATCCGTAATGCTCGTGGGTAGTTTTCCACCGCGAATATAATTGCACATTTTCTGAACAGAATGTCTCCATTTCGTGTGTTTTGTCGCCGCTCATTTGGACTCTGTAAGATGACAGTGACAGTGCGAACAGTGATTGATTCCAATTTCCAATTGGATAAAGCGGAAATAAGACTGCAAGCCCGGTAAAGTCGGCTTCGTGTTTGGAACAGGGATACTATGGAGTCTTTCCCTGAGAGGGAAGAGGGAACACCTGGTCCAGACTGGACTAAAAAGGCGCCAATGCATCGGCTCGTGGTCACGATCAAGCCGCTGAATGTCTGATTGGGGGGCAAGTAAAAGGACATGATGCGAGGAGAAGGGTCCTGCTGTTTGGGGGTTTAGTGCTTCTTTTGCGACGTGAGAGGTACTAACACCACTGTTCGAGTACCCCGGTCTGTCGTTCGCAGACCTATCATCGCTAAGTAAGTGGACTGTGACACGCGGAATTGGCGCTCATTGAGGAAGCCAAGCCCGGCAAGTGGGATTCACGGGCGTTCCGGGATAACGTGCCGTCAAAACCAGCGGAGGGGCAAGGCCAGCGAGATAAATATCTCCAACAAACACCCCCCGGCCACGGCGCCAGATCACTCCATCATTGCAACAAGTCCGATTCAATCGCATCAGCTCGTGACAAACCACCCGCCTTCAGAATGTCTGCCGCCCAAGCGACAGAGACTGTGCCCGATCACGAAGTTGTGGTCGCGGCGGACGAGGCAGAAGAAGAGGTACTGACTTTACTTTACTCTGCTTCCGAGGCTCGCTAACAATTCCATTCATTCAGCTTGTGGTTGATGACGCTGCATCCGACAGAGCCCCCGTAAGAGGACCAAATGCTACCTTATGAATTCTCGTCACTCATTAGATGAAAGAGTGCCGCGTCGTCTAGCACAAGTTTGAAAGGCTCTGTTCTCGATTATCGGATCGAGAATGGTAGAACCTATCATGCGTACAAAGATGGCAGTAAGTTGAAGCTCGATATCATAACACATCCTTGTCAGGGCTATATGGCTAAACCTGTCGGTAGAATACAACCTGCCCAATGACGAGACCGAAAATGACCGGCTAGGTGAGCATGTAGATGTCACGCAGCCTTTCACGGTCTAATATGTTTCAAGACCTCCAGCATAACCTTTTTCTGCTCACCTTTGACGACAAGCTGGGCAATGCTCCTCCTAACGACAAGGATGCCAAGGTTGGGAGAGTCTTGGACGTCGGAACCGGCACTGGTATCTGGTGCGTCGACTTCGGCGACGAACACCCTGAGGCCGAGATCCTTGGTGTCGATCTGTCAGCCACCTTCCCTGAGTTGTACGTCTTCTTCATTATGCTAATGGGAACATTGATCTCTAAGTCAAGCATGTGTACAGTACGCCACCCAATGTCAGGTTCGAGGTTGATGACATTGAGGAGCCTTGGACGTATTCTCAAAAGTTCGATTACATCCACAGCAGGATGATGAATGGATGCATCAATGACTGGGAGGTTTATGCCAAGAAGTGCTATAAGTACGTAAAGCTTGCCCAACGTGCTTCTAATACTCTTGCTCTCGCGGCAACATCCGGAAAGGTCTGTTCATTCTAACTGTCGTCTGCAGCAACCTGAACCCCGGCGGATGGGTGGAGTTCATCGAGACCCCCCTCAAGCCCCAGAGCGATGACGGAACTCTTCCAGCAGATTCCCAGGTCCTAAAGATCGCAGAACTAATCCAGGAGGCCTCTGAGAAGGGCGGGCATCCGACTTTGCCAGTGGAAAATTTCAAAGACCTCCTGAGTAGGGCTGGGTTCGTCGACATCAAGGTATTGAAGTATAAGTGGCCTACAAACACGTGGCCAAAGGACCAGCTTTACAAGGAAATCGGCGCGTGGAGCCACGAGAACATTGTTTCTGGATGGGATGCACTTAGTTTGGCTATTCTCACGCGAGCCCACGGTTGGACGAAGGAAGAGGTGATTGTCTCTAACGCCTTGTGTCGCAAGGAGTTTAAGGACAAGAGCATCCATGCGTACTGGCCGATGTAAGTCTTGTCGTCCCGATCTCCATTGGAGTATGCTGACCGTGTTTAGGTACTCCATCTACGGCAGGAAGCCTGAGAAGGCAGACTCAGAGGATTCGGAATAAGTTCTCTGTCAGCAAGGTTGGCAGTGTCGCTTGTCAAGCTGTAAAACGTAGCCAATATCTCATAGGTTCAATGATTGATTGCACGATAGGAAGTTCCGTGATTGCGAAACCACCAGAGTCATATGCTGAAGACTAGATATGCAGTCAATGAACCCTGGAGTGCCAAGACGCCACTACTCATACCTGAGTTGCCCGCAGCAACACTGCCCCCAGTATGTAAGCGGCAGCCTCTGTCGATCGCAGCGCTCTACAGCCACCAAAAGAAAGCCGTGTCATCGCAGTGCAATTGACGCACTTGATGAATGCAACATCACTCTCGCCTTCAAACGTTGTGGCTGAAAGAAATCTTGGACTCTTAATCTTGATCTACGTCGTGATCTTTGCTCCCTTGTCCATCTCTGAGACCGTCTCATAGATCAACAACGGCTTAATGGGAAAATTCTGTTGGACGCATGCGTCGCTCCACTCACTGTTCCTCCGACGTCAGACTTCATCGATCTTTATGGATCTGATTGATCATGTCACAGGACATTTGTGGCGTCCATCCATAGAAATAAGCTTGAATTTACGCGATGCTAGACCAGGGCCAAAGACGGGGGGAAACGCCCAGCCAACGTGTGAAAGCCCCGCAGCCAGCAGTGCGAGAGTGTCGCGAAGCATTTCCATCACGGGACCTTTCGCTTTATTGCCAGCAAAGCGGGATTCAAACACTTGCAGATTACTCCCATCGTACCTACGCGACTACGCCCGACGGCAGCACGGCAGGGGGCGCGCCCAATGGTGCAGAGGCGAAGCAGTGTCTCGCCCCGTACGTCAAGCGAGATCACCGCCGTGTGCACTACATTTCGCTCAGCGGTCCATGTCCCAAGACGCCGTCGGGCAATGACAGTGGGCGACTCGCACTGAAACTGCAGGTCTGCGCTCCGCGGCCCTTGTGCGGGATTTGCTCAGCCCAGCTTTGGGCGAGGCAGATCTCGTGTGGTGCCCGGAACTAGTGCGGCACAGCCGTCGCCCGGCCGGGGTGCAGACGGAAGCCTGGCTGCGGGTCTTGGAAGTGAGCGCCGCCAAGTTTTACGGCGCTCCTTCGCCAAGATGCGGTTTTCGCCGTTGGAATTCTGGTTGATGTGTAGATTACTTAAGGGGTCTCTTGGTCCGCGGTCTCGTGTGACTACGGCATCTTATCCCTTGATCATTGGATTGAATAACAACGAATTAACAATTTCGACAACGCTTCACGACAACGCTTCATACACCAGACGACATTTACTATTCACTATCTACACAGAAGAGAAAGAGAAGGATACGAAGAACACTATCAATATGGGCGGCACACTCAGTCCGGAGCAGATCATGTATATCGTACGGATTGTCGTCGTCGTACTAGCCCTGATCCCAATGGTGGTCCTTTTCGCAAAGCTCGTCCGCAAGCCAGGGTACCGCCATGATACGACACGCAGATGGGTGGACTACACTAAGGTTGGCTTTGGTCTTTGGATATTGTAAGCTGCCTCCAACCAAGACCTCATAGATGTTATGGTGGAGAACCAATCTAACCAAACGAACTCAACAGATCGCACCTCCTCTCCATCGCCGTCTGGGCCTGCCTCGCCAGCGCCGCATATGACAGGTTCTTCGGGCTGCGATACTCCGTCGGCGTAGCCGTCAATGTGCTTGCCTACATCCAATATTTGGTCGAAGTCTTGCTCAACCTCTCCATCTTCCTCGCCGTCTTCTACATGGCACATGCCCTGACGCAGCTCCGGACCGAGGGCGATGAGGTCTCCAGCGCCTACCGCAAGGGCCGCGGTTTCGCCCTCGGCGGTTCAATTTTGGTCGTCCTGCTTTCCTTCGTCTCGTTCTGCCTCTACCTCGACGACAGGTTCGGCAGATATTACAAGGAGTACGAGTATCTGGTGGCGTCATGCCTAATGCTTGCCTCCTATGGCATCTTGATCATCATGGCCATCGGGTCTGTGGTGTATGCCGCAAAGTCGCGCAAGAAGGCGCTCGGTAGCGGATTGGAACAGGTACGTTTGGGTTTTTCGTCCCTCGCGGCAACAACATCGCGGGTATTCTAATGCATTGTGTGCTACAGGCGGCCAAGATCGTGGTGACTGTTGCCTCCCTCTTTCTCGTTCGCGAGTGTTGGGGCCTGGTCAACGTCTTTTTCGGAGGCGGGTCCTACTGGAGTTACTATATCGTGCTCTATGTCTTGGACATCGTCCTGACGACTTACCTGCCCCTCGTCATTCTGGTCCTGCTCTACTCCGTGGCGACGAAGGAGTCTTACGCCATGTCCAAGATGCAGTACCAATCGAAAGCCATTGATTCCGACAAGGGCGTTTGAGAGGGTTGAGCAGTCGAACGTCGGAGATACGGAACGAGACTATGATTTGACATGAAGTTAAGGGAGTTGTTACGTAGTAATGATTAGCAAGGAAGACTGGTTTGGGCGGGCAACTATTTAGTTTCCAATGCATGGATGCATGCATGTATTGGATTAAGGGTTGTCGATATGCCTAGATACCGCATGAGAACGCTCCACAACGAGCGATATCACACCACTTGCTTTCTCAGAACATGAGTAATAGACGTCTATTATCTAGAATTGTAGATCTCGACCTCTGTCGTGAAACGCACCTTGAGATTGGCCTGGTAAGATTGTCTGCAAAGCCGCCAGCACCAGCTGCTCTTTGCGGACTTGGCAGGTCATCTCATTTCTCTTCTTCGGCAACGTACTCGTCAGGTGCAACAAAATCCTCAGACACCCAAGTCTTGGCGATGTACCTAGCCACATGTCAGCAGCCCCTCGATTCCGTTTCCGCCCTTATCGAAACTCACTTGGTATGGCTTCCCCTAGCAGCAAGTTCTCCCTTCTTGTTGAAGAATTGAACGGTCGTGTAGGCGAGGGTCCTTCCCACTGCAAGTCGTCAACAATGGTTTCTGCGCGTTGAATTCAGAGTGACCTACTCTTGTCGCAGATGGCAGTGCCCGTCATGATGTCGCCAGGTGTTCCTCCGGGGTTCAAGTACGTGACTGAGGCTTATCAGTAATGGCGAGTTCCTGAGCACTGATGTGACGAACCGTTGATATCAGTGGAGACGCCAGTCATGAAGCGGCCTTTTGAGGCGACGGCAAGGGAGCCGCCAAGGTCGACAAGACTGGCGAGAGTGCCTCCGTGGATGGTTTGCAGACGGTTCTAAATGATATGAGCCACGGAAAACGTTTACTCTGCGATCTTTGTGGACTAAATACCGTGTGCTCCTTCTGGATGGCCAGCTCGAACTCGACCTTGCCGACAGAGGCGCCCGTTACTCTGAACTGCAGTAAAGTGAGTCTCGCGCCAGTGAGGATATTGGGGGGCTTCTCATACGTTGTTACCAAGTAATCTAAAAGTTCATCAGCTACATGCACATTGAATGATACATCACAAGAATGCAAGGACGAGCATCTCGATGCAACCCCAACTCACCTCGGCTCAAGCCCAGAGTCTTTGGAGAAGGAGTTGAGGACCTGAAGTGAGATTAGTGCCCATCTCGAACCAATTGAGTCATAAAAGACTCACAGATCGCACGAAGCGAAGGGGCGGCAGCTTGGGAGGCATCTTGGCACTAAGAATTCGATGCAAGGCTGTTGAGATGAGATTCACTCGTCCAGGTGAGTAAGAGTTCGGCGGTCTTCGGCAATTGGAGGCAGTCGCACCCGCCCGCAAGCTATTAATATGACGTGCCTTCCCGGCTTTCGTCCCTTCTCGCAGCCGACATGGATAAGACGCCGATAAGCAGCCGATAAGATAAGCGCAGGCAGCACCAGGGGGGCCTGAGGCGGAAAGTTCCGCTGGCTAGTAATCCCTGCTCAATGATTGAATGACGGACCTGATCGCCTGTCGCAAATAATCGAGAACTTGTCCAAACCCAAAAGCACACGACCACGACCGAGTCCCACGACTCCAACGCCCCCAGCGCAGCGACAACCCCCCGAACGAGCCTCGCGCCTTCCTCTCCGCCCGATCATGAGATAACACACGAAAATCTCGCCGACCTCCTCCTCCCCCCCCCCAAAACCACCGCGCGCAAACTCGCCCATCATGTCGGTCAGCTCGGGTCAATCACTCCAGCTGGCCGACTACCTGGAGAAGCTGCCAGGCACGACCTTCAGAAAGCTGTACCTCCAGCCGTCGACTGCCTTTGCCATCTTCAGGAGGATGATCCCCCCGCTGGGTGAGCCTCGCCGTCGCCGTCGCCGTCTCCGCGGCGCTCACTGAGCATGGAACAAGCTAGCTAACCCAGGCATCCAAACGTCCCCAGCAAAAACCATCGTCATGGCCATCCTGTACATGCCCAAGCCAATGCTCCTCGAGGACCTCGATCTCTGGGTGAAGCCCGACTCGCGACGGTACAACGCCCTCTCCCTCACGCGTTACCCTTCCTCCCACCGCGCAGCAGCAAAAATCTTTCTAACACAGCTTCTTCCCTCCCACAGGCAAAAAGATCAAGCCATCTCGACCCTGCGCTCCCTCCACATCCTCCAAATCACCGTCCCGTCGAAAGAACGGCCGCAGGAGATGCAGCTCACCACAAACTTCAAATCCTCCCTCCGCCTCGCCCTCGAGGGCGGCGGCCACCACAACTCCTTCGGCGTCCCCTCCACCCTCCCCGTCCCGCCCGAGATCACCATCCCCTTCCTCGACCGCTACGCCCGCCGCAAGTGGGACGACATCCTCCACTACATCGTCGCCACCGTCAACCCCGGCAGCGCCGACCTGAGCGGGCCTAAGTCGTCCGTTAAGAACCTGCTCGTCGCAGGCCAGCTCGTCCGCCGCCAGCAGGGCGCCGTCGGCATCACCCAGGCCGGCTTCACCTTCCTCCTCCAGGAGGCAAACGCCCAGGTCTGGACCCTCCTCCTCCTCTGGCTCGACGCCACCGACCACGCCCAGGACTCCGCCGGCATGGAGTCCACCGACATGCTCTCCTTCCTCTTCCTCCTCGCCTCCCTCGAGCTCGGCCGCGCCTACGACACGAACGCCCTCACCGAGGAGCGCCGCAACATGCTCCCCTCCCTCATGGACTTCGGCCTCATCTATATCCCCTCCCACAAGCCGCAGCAGTACTTCCCCACCCGCCTCGCCACCACCCTCACAAGCAGCTCCAGCGCCCTCCGCAGCGCCGGCGCAGGCTTCTCCGCCGCCCTCGCAGCAGCATCCGGCCCCGGTCCCGGCGGCAGCGGGCCCCGCAACGGCGCCACCCCAGGCAGCGGCGGCTCCGAAGAAACCCGCAGCGGCAGCATCATCGTCGAGACAAACTACCGCGTCTACGCCTACGGCCAGACCCCTCTCCAGATCGCCGTGCTCTCCCTCTTCTGCAAGCTAAAGCTGCGCTTCGCGGACATGGTCTCGGGCCGCCTGACGCGCAACTCGATCCGCAACGCCGTCGAGCGCGGCATCACCGCCGACCAGATCATCTCCTACCTCGCGTCCCACGCGCACGAGCAGATGCACCGCTTCGCCGCCGTCCGGAACAAGCCCGTGCTGCCGCCGACGGTCATCGACCAGATCCGCCTGTGGCAGCTCGAGACGGAGCGCATGACGACCACGAGCGGGTTCCTGTTCCGCGACTTTGACAGCCCCAGGGAGTACGAGGACATTGCGGGCTACGCGGCGGAGATTGGCGTGTTGACGTGGCGGAACGACAAGCTGGGCATGTTCTTTGCGAGCAAGCATGAGCAGATCAGGGATTACCTGAAGCTGCGGAAGAAGGCGGAGGATTAAGATAGACTGGACAGCGGGCGCGTGCGGGCGAACCAAGGGAATTGCACCACAGAAGAGGCGCCGAGTACACGCGGAAATACACACACTGAAATGCATTAGCAGGCGTTGGGGTTTGGGAGAGAGGAACCACGGACTGGTCGGTGTAGAAGTAAATGGGTATTGGTCCTAACAGCTGAGTTTTCGTCTCTCATAGCCTCCATATATACAGATGCAGGGACTTTTCTGTGTCCGTTGTACAGGCTTCGCGATAGCTCTCTCATGAGAGTCTTGACGATGTGATGATGCTTTTCCCAGTTATCCCTCCAATTCAGTCCAAAACAAAAACGCCTATCCATGTTGTCGCACTTTGATAATCCTTCATGTCAAACCACGTTAACCTCAAAGCATACTGACACGCTTGCCAGTGCGGTATTTTCCCTCGATCACCTGCTTTTCGGGGCGAGGGGCGCCCATACTGCGTCGTCCGCTGCCAAATATTCTAGCCACGAACCCCTTGTCCATGCTCGCGCCGTGAGGTAGAAGTGCCACGCGGTTGTTGCGGCGCGCGTAAATCTCCTGCCAGGCATGCAGGCTCTTCTGCGCCTCGGGTGTGGCACAGAGCGAGTCGAGATGCAGAAAGACGCGCAGACAGCGGTTGTCCTCCTCGTCGATAACCTTGGTCTCTCTGCTGACGGCTGTAGTACTGTAGCGGTCCAATGCAGTAGTCGTGCTGAGAGGAAGATTGCCGCGGCTTTGGTAAGCCGCTCGCTGGTCGCGAACAACAGTAGATCTTGAGGCGTGGGCGGAAACAAGGGTTCCAAGAGAGTGAGGCTGGAGATCCTCGTTGTGAAAGCGATCATGGAGAGACTGAAAGCGACCTGCCCAGTACTGGGATGACTGGGCAGTGTTGATGATGAGAGGGTTGACCTCAGCGCTCATCGGCGTGGGGACTCGGGATGTGTCCGTAGTGCTAAGTGTGCTAGTTGAGGAGCCGCTGACTTTGCGCGAGGAAACCGATCTGCTTGTAGAGGCCTTGCGGTCACTTGTGAAGCTCGCAAGAGACGTTCTAGATAGAGATGCCGTGAGATTGGATAAGACGGTCATGGTCCGTGACTTTGGGATGCGTTTCTTCTCTACGCGGCTGGAAGGACGGGAGTTGAACTTGGATTGGATTCCTGAGCTAGGAGCAAGCGACGGGCTGCTTTCCGACGAAGAGGTGAATGTGACTTCTCCGGACTTTGACAAAGGCGGCCGATTCTCATCGTTTCGAGCAGCCGCTCCGGTGAGGGCGTTGACGTCAAAACTGGCGACAGTGGGATTGCTGGAGAGGGGTCCGCCGTGGGAGAAGCCTGCCGAGATTCGTCTTGCATGGGAGGCAGCGGTGTGTCCTGGTGCTTTGCCGGTCGACGGGGGCTTGGGGAGGCGTCCGGGGTCTCCAAAGTAACCATGCGAGGCACTGAAGGGAAGGCGGGCGGAGTCCGTGTTGGTGTGGGATATTTCTCCCAGAACATGACGATCGTTGAGACCAGGAAGTGCTTCAGGCGAGAAACGGGGTTCGTTGAACTGCTCAGATCCATCTCGTCCTCCGAATCCCTGCTGCAATTTCTCCATGGTTCCATCCGGGCCCGGGGTGGGAGCTCTTCCTCGAGTTGATCGGGGCATTCGACTGCCACGGGGAGCCTTTTGGTGATGAGATGCAGGACCTGGCCGATGAAACTGCCGAATGACACTGGGATGCGGCTGCGGCTGTGAGAGTTCTGGCTGGGATTGGGTTGCGTCGTTGATGCTGTGGATGATGGTGATGGCGTCGGCTCGTTGGAGGTCAGCTCCGTCATTGCGACGGACTGGTCCAACGGGGCCAGAGATTGTCGGGCGGGCGACGCCGCCTCCGGAGAGACGGGAGCCTCGGTTCCGCGTAGGAAGGAACGAAGAATTAGATAGACGGTCTCGCATTGTTCCAGGACGACGACGAAAACGGCGATAGAGAAAACGCCGGAAAGGAAGATGGCGTAGGGGACGACCCAGACAAAGACGACGGAAAGGGAAATGGTCCAAGTGGCCAGCGCGGCTTCCGCAGCAGTGCTGCAGATCTGGCCGACGCGGAGAAAGGTAGAAGCAAAAACAGAAAAACAAACAGCGACTGTCCTGGCAAGATATAACCAGAGGTGGAGGTTGGTTTGGATGATGTAGAGACTGTGGGCGATGAGGATGTAGAGTGCTCGCGTAGTGTGGAAGAGCAGAAGCAAGCCGAGGGACCCGGGTTTCGCGGGGGGCATTGTCAAAGTGAAAGAAAGTCGCGAGAAGGAAAAAATCAAAAAAGACAAAGGCCCCTTCAGACGGGAAGACGGAACCGACAAGACGCGCGGTGGGCTGGGTGAATTGGGCCGTGGGATCTGTGAAGTTCAGCTTCAGATGAAAAAAGGTGCTCTGATGTTTCGATGTCGTTGGATGATTTGACTGCGTCGCAAGGTAAACGCCGAAGGCACGGACGATGACGATTAATCTGCTCTTTGGTCGCAGCTTCTGCCACTGCAGGAAGGAAGGAAGGTACGGATGATAATATGCGGAAGGTGCGCATCTGCCTCACACACGGCAGGAACTCTCGTGATGGTCAACAACAACAACTACGACAGAAGCAACGAGCCCGCCGGCCGCGGGGGGGGGGGGGGGGGGGGGGGGGGGGGGGGGGGGGGGGGGGGGGGGGGGGGGGGGGGGGGGGGGGGGGGGGGGGGGGGGGGGGGGGGGGG